>AWOL01S0014489.1:30148-81594 GCA_000715115.1 Nicotiana otophora
TTCTCTTCAAGTAAGAAGTCCTGCTCCTTATCAAATATGCAACCTTTTCATTCAGGGATTATCAGAAATAACCACATATACTTATCCCTTTCAAGTGCATGCCTTTTGCTTGATTCTACCCGTCATCTGTGTACACTGTCCATGGACCTGGTTCATGCATGTGTTCCTTTGTCAATCATCAAAACCAAAACCGCCCAGCTCAATAAATCTCCCCCTTTTTGATGATGACAAACTCAATGCTTTTCATAAGCATGGAACCTGTTTCAACTAAGCTCAACATCAACACAATGTTAGAACACTTTTCATTTAAAGTCACAAATCATCATGGACCAGGTTCATTAGGTTATAAACATCATAGTCCAAATCAAAATCACACCTTATCTTCCCCCTTTTGGCATCATCGAAAAATTGCACAATTAAGGTAAGTAACCAGATTTTAATAGATATCACTCATGGACACTGGGGCAACTTCAAATGCAATCATGGATTTAATTTTCTCTTTTTCAATCTAAGAATATTAGCCATCTAAGAAATATCAACAAATAATTAGAGCAAAGTCAGTGAATTTCATTGATTGATAAGATCCTACCACAAGGCATTAGAAGAAATAAAAACATAGAACCATGAATCAAAAACAACAAACATCCCACTTGGGTTACTGGTTACAAACTAGGCTTAGGAAGGGTTACAATCTGGGAAGGACCAGGTTCTTGGTTCTTGGCTTGCAGCAGTTTCAACATATCTTGAAGAATACTATCATTATTCTCCTTTTACTTTGAAAGCTCACACTTGAGAGAGTCTCTCTCATCCTCTACTTCAGCCAATCATTTCTTCAACCTTTCAATCTCAGCATCCTTATCCATTTTCTTCCACAATATGAGCCTCCTTGCTCTTTTTGGCAGACCTAGTTCTTTTAGACATAATTGAGCCCTCAGCCTCAGTCTTTTTTTTTTTAGAATTATTTTGAGAAGTCTTTCTATTTTTGGCACTAGGTGTGGGTACTTCCACATCCTCATATTCATCTTCAAGAACCAGGTTCATCTCCTCAATCTAGACTGCTCCACTTGGCTTACCAGTCTTTTTTTTTTTAGAATTATTTTGAGAAGTCTTTCTATTTTTGGCACTAGGTGTGGGTACTTCCACATCCTCATATTCATCTTCAAGAACCAGGTTCATCTCCTCAATCTAGACTGCTCCACTTGGCTTACCAGTCTTTTTTTTTTCAAGCGACTTTCTTGGCATTCTCAGCTAAGGCCTTTTTTACATTAGCCTCACTCTGCTTCTTCTGGCTTCTTGTAGTTCTTCCTCTTATGGGAGGAGTTGCTACATGGATAGAAGGAGCACTCTTTCTCCTAGTGCCACCCATGCCTTTTCCTACAGTCTTTCCAACTTTGTTCTTCTTCTTTTGATTGTAACTATCCGACACCTTTTGCAGCAGATCAGGACTCTTGTCTATTTTAGCAAGAAAAGGAACTGGTTCATGAACCCGTTTCCTTAACCTAACCAGCCCATCTGTTGCACTTCTATCACCAGAACCATCACCTATCTCCTGTGATTCTATCCCCAATCTTTCATTCATAGTCTCTTCATTATCACTAATCTCTTCACTTAATATAATCATTGCTCCGGCTTTTATTAGTCAAACCAACAAGAGTGGGTGAATGAGATCCAGCCACTCTTTCTTATCCTTTTCCCCTCACATCTACTTCAACACCCTCACTCTTTTTTTTTTTAATTTTTACCACTAATTTTTCCAGACCGACCAGTTTCTACACCAGCAACCGTACCAACCAACATAAATCTATTTTTAATATTCTTAGCAATTTTAGCAGCAACATCAGAAATATTTAACCCAGAAGTTATCTGCTCAGTTTCAGATAAAACTGGTTCTTCCCCCTCAGTTGCAGACTTGAAAGACTCATCAGATTTTTAGGGTTCTTCTGCTTGACTGGCTTGTAGCATCTCACTCAATTTCTTAGCTTGTTCTCTACTGGCGACTGTGTTGCATGCAATCATATTGATATTTCTTTTCTTGGGGTTTTGGGTGGTTGAAGTGTGGGTGAAGGTTCTTTGGGTGGTGCGGAGGGGTTCAGAGTTTTTGGGATTCTCATGGGTGTTTGCCATTTGATCAATTCAGAAACTTAAGAGAAATAGAGAGAGTTTTGAGGTTTTGGAGATTTTGATCTTTCGAAAAAAAATGAGATAAGAGGGTAAGGTCAAATCAATTTAAAGAGGGAAATATTGAGTGTGTAACGATACCTTTTTGAAGTCTAGAAGTCTAATCACATGGGAAGTTTCAGTTTGAAAAGACATTCGACTCTTCCCCAAATATTTCGGCAATTATGGTGCGTGGGACTCTTGATGAAACTGATTCATTTGTAACTAATTGGTTTAATTAGTTTGGGATAAAGTGGGACTCTTTTCAGTTCATGATCCGTATAAAGTTATTTCAAATTATGCGGAGTATAAAATACATACCTTATAAGCTCGATGAACCAGGTTCTTTATTGAAAGTTCTCTTGTGTAAGACTGACTTTTTCAAAGAAAATAAGGATAATATCATTAGACATCAGTGAGACATTTTAGCACATGGCACAAGAGTATACTAATAAAAGCATGAGACTGTGCAATATCTAATCTAATTATTCACAAAATTCACAAATTATCTAACCAATCATTGAGTTAGAACTGGTTTCTTTTAGGTGATCTTAATCATCCATAATTCTAACATGTTCCTTTCAAAGTGATCCCTACTCAAAGCTTTTGTGAAGATGTCAGCAATATCCTTATCAGTAGCACAAAATTCCACAGTGATCAACACCTCTCAAATTTATCCTTTTGAAAACGATGCCCAACATCTATGTGCTTAGTTTTTTTGTGATGGACTGGGTTCTGGTCATACTAATTGCACTAGTGTTATCACAAAATATGGGGATAAAACCTTTGAATACCATAGACAGAGGTCAGTGGTGCCTTTTAGGTATCTCAAGATCCTCTTGACAGTAGTCAAGTGCGACTCCTTTGGATTTGCCTGAAATCTAGCACAGAGTCCTACATTGAAAAAAATGTTAGGTCTGCTAGAAGTAAGATATAATAAGGCGCCAATTATTCCCCTATAAAACTTCTGATCAATAGATGAACCAGGTTTATCCACATTCAATTTTGTGGATGTTGCTATATAAGTGTCAATTGGAATCTTCTATTTTAATTTTTTTAAGAAACTCTTTCACATACTTCTACCGATGGATCATAGTTCCATTTGAATTTTGTTTAATTTGTAAGCCTAAAAAGAAATTAAGCTCACCCATCATACTCATTTAAAATTCACTCCCCATTAGTTTAGCAAATTCTATACTTAACTTATCAGTAGTTGCTCCAAAGATTATATTATCAACATATATCTGAACTACCAAGAGATATTTACCTTTTTCTTTCAAGAATAAAGTATTGTCAATTTTACATCTCTTGTAGCCATGCTCAAGCAAGAATTTTGACTTTCATATCATGCTCTTGGAGCTTGCTTGAGCACATAAAGTGCCTTGTCAAGCTTGTACACATGATCAGGACATTCCTTTCTTTCAAAGCCCGGAGGTTGCTTGACATACACTTCTTCCTTTAGATAGCCATTGAGGAAGACACTCTTGACATCCATCTGATGGAGGGTGAATTCCATGTAGGCAGCAAAGTGTATAAGGATTATAATTGTTTCCAATCTTGCAACTGGAGAAAAGGTCTCATCATAATCTATGCTCTCCTCTTGACTATATCCTTGAATAACTAATCTTACGTTTTTCCTTGTAACTGTTCCATCTTTGTCAAGTTTATTTTTGAAGACCCATTTTGTGACGATTACTGATCTATCTTTGGGTCTTGGTACCAGATGCCAAACTAGACTTCTTTCAAATTGTTTGAGTTCATCTTGCATTGCATTCACCCAGTCTATATTCTGCAAAGCCTCAACAATATTTTTAGGTTCAATAAGAGATAAAAAAGCATCAAAAGCACAAAGATTCTTCAAAGAAGATCTGGTTTTGATTTCAGAGGTTGGATAAGTAATTATGTTCTCAATGGGATAAGAACTTTGATACTTGTAAGGTTTCACAGCTAGCTGGTTTCCCCTAGATGTTCCTTCAATATTTTGTTGCTGAGGAACAAGTTCATTGGCAGGTTCCCTCGAGGTTTGAGGATCAGTTCCCCCCTGTCAGGTTGCCCTGGGTGGAAGGACCTGTTCCATCACCTGTTCCTTCCTCTGGTGCATCTTTAGTATGGGCTGTGGTTTTATTTGAGTTTCTTACTAGCCCAATTGCTTCATCATCATATTTTTGCCTCTCAAAAAGAAAGTTAGTTTCGTCAAAAACCACATCTACACTTTCTTCTACACACATAATTCTTTTTTTATAAATCTTATAAGCTTTACTATGTGAAGAATATCCCAAGAATACTCCCTCATCACTTCTGGGATCAAACTTACCTAGGGAGTCTTTACCATTATTGTGCACAAAGCACTTGCATCCAAATGCCCTAAGATGGGATATATTTGGTTTTCTCCCTTTAAGTAATTCACAGGGAGTCTTCTCGACAAGAGGTCTAGTCATGTACCTATTTATGATGTAGCATGCACTATTCATAGCTTCTGCCCAGAAACTATGGGGTAGTTTACTAGAAAGAAGCAGCATCCTAACCATTTCTTCCAATGTCCTATTCTTTTTTGCAACTACTCCATTTTGTTGTGGAGTCCTAGGAGCAAAATATTTATGATTTATGCCATGCTCATCATACAATTCAGCAAATTTAATATTCTCAAATTCTGTACCATGATCAGACCTAACTGATACAAGTTAATTACCTAGTTGTTTCTGAGTTTTTCTAACAAAAGAAGTGAACATGTGAAATGCTTCATCTTTAGACGTTTAAAACAATGTCCAAGTAAACCTAGAGTAATCATCAACAAGCATCATAACATATCTCTTGCCACCCCTGCTCAGTGTTCTCATTGGACCACAAAGATCCATATGGACCAGTTCCATCGTCCTGGTAGTGCTTACTATTTTCTTGTCTTTGAAAGAGGATCTTACCTGCTTCCCCCTTGCACAAGCCTTACAAACTTTATCTTCCTTGAACTTAATGTTAGACAGCCCTATCACCAATTCTTGGAGACCAGTTTGTTGAGTTGGCTTAGACTGGCATGTCCAAGTCTTTTGTGCCAAAGGAGGGGATCATTATCCAACACACATAAGCAAGTGAGTTTATTATCTAAAACTGTGGACAGATCCACAACATATATGTTATTCACTCTTTTACCCTGCAAAACTATCTTGTCAGTGGTAAGATTAATCACAAAGTATTTTGTAGAGGTGAATGCTACCATGTTACCTCGATCAAACAATTGTGATACACTTATTAGACTATACTTCAATCCATCTATCAAGTAGACATTCTCAATAGAGTGAGAATCGGTCTTACCTACCTTTCCAACCCTAATGATCTCACCTTTCTTCCCATTTCCGAAGGATACATTACCTCTTTTAAGGTTCTCAAGTGAAAGAAACTGGTTCTTGCTTCCTGTCATATGCTTTGAGCAGCCACTATCCATGTACCATATTTGGCTGCTCCCCTTAACTTGGACGTGCAAAAGGAAATCAGGGGTTAGTCTTAGGAGCCCAAACTAGTTTGGGTCCCTTTTTATAGGCAAAAGGATAAATCACATTCTTTTTAGCCCAACTTGGCAACCTATATTTCCCTAGAACAAATTTTTTATTCTTTTGACTTGCCTTCTCTTTTGCAGTGCATTCACTTTTATAATGACCAGTGTTACCACAGTGTGTGCAAATATTATTCTTAGAGAGTGTGAGGTACTTTCTTTTGGGATCCCACTTAGGTGCAGAGTTCCCTAAGCCAAGTCCTCTTCTGTTGCTACTATGATGTACTTGTAGCCATGAAAGTGCATCAGAGGACCTGTTCCATTTACAACTTCTGTCTAGCTCATGCTTGACCTTGTTCAGATCCTCCGTTAGGACTCTTACTTGTTCATCCCTCTTATTAAGCTCATCTTTTATCTTTCCTAAATATTTTTCTAGTGTGAGTTGTGTGACACTAGCTATTTCTTTACATGTTTCAACTTCAATTTCAGATTAACAGATCTATGTTCTAAGATAGTTGTGTCAAGTGCATGAACCTGGTTCTTCAAAACAATATTTTTATTTTCAATTTAACAAGCCCTAAGTTCCTTTTTGCACTTTGCTATCAAAATGATACAGTCCTTTGATAACTGTTCTTTTTCACAACTTATATTCTTAAATTCATCAATTAAAGTTAGCAATAGTTCTGATAATCTATCTTTAGAAAGAAATTTAATTTTATCCTTTAGGTCCATAAAACTTATCTTAGATTCTTCATCAGGTTCTTTTTCAGATTCTTGAATTGCTAGAAGAGCTCGTTCATCATCATCATCATCATCATCATCAATGTCCTCATCTAAATTGCCTTCCCAAGCAGTAACCATTGCTTTGTATGGCCCTTTGTTGTATTTCTTCTTATCATGAACTTGTTCCTTCTTTCTGTTTCTTCTTTTAGATCTCACCTTTTTCCACTCGACTTCCCACATAGGAAAGTTCTTGATCATGCGGTTCTTTTTACCATATTTGAAGCATCCATCAGTCATCTGTAAGTGATCTCTTCTCTTCTCCCTCCACAACGAATAGTAGCGATCATTGGATAATGGTGTCCTAGTGGTGGATTGCTCTTTACAGTTTTCAGGTAGTGCACTCATCTTGATTTTTTCTTTAGGTGTTAGACTTTTCATGGATAACTTACTCTAATATTAATTGATATTTTATACTTCAATACCACACAAAAGGGGGGGGTGTGATTTGTGTGGTGCCTGATTTTCGTGTGCACTGGATTATCGAAGGACCTGGTTCTTCTATGCATTCCTTACACTATAGTTGTGAAATAAATAATGCAAAAAGTAAAGAAAACAAGGATTATTACGTGGAAAACACCCGACTCAAAAGGTGAAAAAACCACGACCTACTACCTAGTAGGATTTTTCTCAAACACTTCACTATAACTCTGAGCCAACAACAAAGTTTACAAACTGTTGCAAACCTGAGGATTACCTCTAACCCTTGTAGCAACCAGCCACACGCTGTTGCGACTGCTTCAAGTTAACTCTAACTTGAACAATACAACTAGAGTTTACAACCTCTTGCAAACCTAAGGATTAACTCTAACCCTTATAGCAACACGTCACAGGCTGTTGTGACTACTTCAAGTTAACTCTAACTTGAAAGATAAAACTCAGGTACCTAGTACAATTTGCTTCTAGAACGCTGAAAGGTATAACTCAAAATGCCTACTACACTTTGAACTAGAAATAAAGAAAGACACATAAAACTCTTTATGGAGCAGGTTCTTCAATTTGGTTCGTGTAGCTTCAGGATCGCACTCTTAAATATCACAGGAATTGTTCACAAAATGCCTTGCTATTTTTCTCTCAATTTGTGCTTAACATCAGTATGTGCATGTGCATCACATGTAAAAGAGAACACAACTGATATATATAGTTAGTAAATAAAGATTAACTAGAAGTCTAATGTTTTACTCTTCCTTGGTGGAAGAGTTCTAATTATATTCTAACTTCTAACTCTTTCCTTATCTTAGATAGAGTTCTCTTCAAGTAAGAAGTCCTGCTCCTTATCAAATATGCAACATTTTCATTCAGTAATTATCAGAAATAACCACTTATACTTATCCCTTTCACGTGCATGCGTTTTGCTTAATTCTGCCCATCACCTTTGTACACTGTCCATGGACCTGGTTCATGTATGTGTTCCTTTGTCAATCATCAAAACCAAAATCACTCAGGTCAACAACCTGTTTGTTGGAGTCCCTGTTCTTTAAGTGGTTTTTGGCTTGATCACTCAGGAATTCCCGGAGATGCCCTTGATTAAACAACCATGCAACTTCTTCCCTTAGATGTCAGTAGTCCTCGGTCCTGTGGCCGTGAGTGCCATGATACTTACACATCAGGTTAGGGTCTCTCTGGGTAGGGTCGGATTGTAATGGCCGAGGCCACTTGGTCTTTTTGATGTGTCCCATGGCCAATACGATACTTGCTGCGTCAATATTGAAGTTATACTCTGACAATCTTGGAGCTTCCCTCCCCCCGAGCGACCTGTCAAAACCACTTTTGCTCATCCGACCTCGGTTATTGGCCAAGACTACTTTTGCTCATCAAACCACTGCCAAAACCACTCTGACAATCTTGGAGCTTCTCCTTTCATTCCTTGTAGAGATGCGCTCGGACCCGTTTCCCCTTCGATCTAGACAGTATGGTTGATACTGATATGAGACCGGCCTTAAATTCATGATCGACAACTTTCTTAGGCCTGTCTTCGGTTTTGATGGGATAAACGGACCTAGAAGGGGCTCTGAGTTGGTCATCCTTGACTCTGATTTTCTACTGTACCTATTGTGGACGGCGGTCCAAGTTACTGCCGAGTATTCTACCAAGTTTTGTTTCAGTTGCTGCAAAGCCAAGGAGCTTCGTGTAATGACCCGGCCGGTTGTTTTGAGTATTACAACCCCGTTTCCCCATTTACTGTTCAAATTGTACTTTACAGTTGTTGTGTGAATTGTCGGGGTAAATGGTTTGGGTCCGGTGAGGTTTTGGAATGAATTGGAACACTTAGTTTCAAGGTTTAAAGCTTAAGTTAAAATAGTGACCGGATGTCGACTTATGTGTAAACGACCCCAGAATGGAGTTTTGATGATTCCAATAGCTCCGTATGGTGATTTTGGGCTTAGGAGCGTATCCGAAAAATTATTTGGAGGTCTGTAGTGAAAGTAGGCTTGAATTGCCGAAAATTAAATTTTGGGAAGTTAGAACGGGTGGTTGACTTTTTGATATCGGGGTCGGAATCCGATTCTGGATAGGTTCATAATGGGAAATGTGACTTATGTGCAAAATTTGAGGTCAATCAGACGTGATTTGATAGGTTTCGGCGTCGTTTGTAGAATTTGGAAATTTTGAAATTTATTAGGCTTGAATCCCCGTGTAGTTCATATTTTTGAGGTTGTTTAATTGATTTGAGGCCTCGAGTAGGCCCATGGTGTGTTTTAGGACTTGTTGGTGTATTTAGTTGAGGTTCCGGAGGCCTCGGGTGAGTTTCGGATTGTTAACGGATCAAATTCGTACTTAAGAAAATGCTGGAACTGCTGCCTACTGGTGTGATCGCACCTAAGAAGCTTTTGATCGCAGGTGCGAAGCTGCACGTGCGCGAGATCAGTCGCAGAAGCGACCAAGAGTGGAACTGGGCAGTGCTCGCAAGTGCGAGAATTTGCCCGCATCTGCGACGCCACATGTGAGAAGGTTAATGTGCAACTGCGCGCCCGCATATGTGAGAAGGGCACCGCATATGCGAGATTTTTGAAGGCCGGTTATTTCAGCAGACGTGCATTAATTGTCCGCAAAAAGGGGATGCACAGGTGCGAGCCCAGGCACCGCAGGTGCGGAAATGCATGGGCAGTGTTAAAAACGAGGGTTCCGAGATTGTTTCTCATTTTGGACAACTTGGGGTAAGTATTCTTGACTCCCTTGTGATAATATTCCATGAATCTATCTTCATTTTTAGCAATTGGTTGATAAGTTTTAAGAGAAAATTGGGGGTGTTGGCCTAAAAGTTTATAATACGAATTTTTGAGTTTTGAAACATCGATTTGCAGCCGGAATTGAGTGAAATTAGTATGGTTGAACTTGTAATGGGATGTATTGCTGTATTTTGGGACGTGTTATGGGTTGTGGGCTCCACGAGTGAGTTTTGGGACGTAATTTCAGATTTTTTGTGGAAAATATTAGTATTTTGATATGGAATTAATTCCTATAAATTGTGTGGACTGAATCAAATTAATTGTGACTAGATTCGAGCTGTTCGAAAGTTGATACATGCATAATGGGATTTCTGGAGCATTGTTTAGCTTGATCGGCATTGGATTTGGCTTGTTCGAGGTAAGTAACTCTTCTAATCTTGGAGCTGAGGGTATGAACCCTGAATATACGAATTATGTGAATTGTTTGGAGGTGGCGCACATGCTAGGTGACGAGCGTGTAGGCGTGCACCATAGAAATTGTGACGTAATTCTTTCGTGGAATTTCGTAGTCAAATAATCTTGGCATTTTCCATGCAATTTTTATGTGTTAAAGAAATTGAGCTGAGAATCATATTAAAAATCATGTTGAGGCTATGTGCCAGTACTTTTGGGACCCATAAAGGTCATATTGCTGTGAATTATTTGTTTTAACTTGAAAATACATACTCAGTCATATTCATTTCATTACATATCATATCTCGATCTCTATTGTTATTTATTGATACATCATATCATCAGTTTTGGGCTATTCTCATGATATTGTGAGCCCATGAGAGAGAGACTGGAGAGATTCATGACTGAGAGAGGCCGAGGGCCTGATTGTGAGGATACTTTTGGGATCGGGATGCACGTCGCAACATACCATGTTGGCTTTATATATATTTTTACTATTATATGGATCGGGGCTGCCCGCCTGCAGCATGCCTTATTGGCTTATTATGGCACGTGAGTTGTCCGTGCGAATTCTGATATGATACTATAGCACGTGAGTTGTCCGTGCAACACGTGAGTTGTCCGTGCAGATTATAGCGCTTGGGCTGTAGGAGCCACTCCGTAGTCTGTACACACCCCCAGTGAGTGCAGGTACCTACTGAGTGCAAGTGGCGAGTGCCGAGTGCTGAGTGACTGGGAGGCGTGAGAGATGGTAAGGTATGCCCTGGGGGCTGTTTATGAGTGATTGTGAGGTATGCCCAAGGGGCTGTTTATGATTTTATCATTTAGTTTCATCGCATTGGCATGCACACATGACATATAAGCATAGAGATGTATTTTTCTCATGGTGTACTGCATCACATTATTCATGATTTTCACACATTTTTGATAGATGGACATAGTGATGCATTTGTTTTTACACGGGTTATCTAGAAGGAAAATGAAACATCTCATTTATTATTGAAAGGATTTTTGGGAAAAATTATTATTTTCAAAATTATTAATATTTTTGGCAACTTCGATAAATGATTTGGGTTTTCACTGATGTACTTGAAAGGAAGAACTATTATTTTGAAATCATGATTTTGCTAAGCATTTTATCTCTTAGTTACTTCTGGTATTATTTGCTTTATGTTGTTATGGACTGTTGTGGACTATTGGTTTTGGACCCGACCTTGGTGGAAGCTCGTCACTACTTTCAACCTAAGGCTAGGTTTGTTACTTACTCAGTACATGGGGTCGGTTGTACTAATACTATACTTCTGCATATTACGTGCAGATATTGGCTGTTGTTGTTGTTGTGCTCGATGGTTGCCGGATTTGAAGATGTACCTGCGTTCCTGTTGTAGTTGCCTCTTGTTCATGGTAGCCTTAGATTTTATAAAAGCTCTGTTAATCTACTATTCAAACAGACTATGTATTTATTTTCATTTCCGCTTTGTAAACTCTATTCTTAGAAACTCATGATTTGTACTACCAGTTTTTGGGGATTGTATAAGATTAAGACCTTTATTTACTTAAATTGCCTTAATAATTATTTTTGGAATTGGATAGTTGGTAATTGTCTTACCTAACGGATTGGGTTAGGTGCCATCACGACTAGTTTGATTTTGTGTCGTGACAATGTGGAATAAGAGCCTAGGATCATAGGTTTTACAAGTCATGAGCAAATGTCTAGTAAAGTCTTGCGGATCGGTTTGATGACGTCCATACTTATCTTCGAGAGGATACATGGCATTTAGGATATATACTTCCCATATTTCTTTCCTTATCGTGGGAGATTGATTCAGCTTAAGACATAACTCTTTGAATTCCTTTCACGTATTCGTATGCACACATGAACGCTCAGTATCAGCTGTGCATCGCCGGCTTGTGATTTTATGAATGAGGTTCGAGATGTGTATTATGTGTTTTGGTGATGGGCCAGTCTGGAGGACTTGAGGCCAGGTTTAGATCGTAGCTTAAGCTCGGTAGCTTCAGTTGTAACTCGTACAATTGGACTTATATGTCCGGTAATAAACCTATAGTGGAATTTGTGGCTCGATGAGCGGTGGAATGGCGGTATGATGGGTATGATATGACAGCGGGATATGTTAAGATGATTGGAATATGACGAGAAGTGTTAGCTTGAAATTTAAAGGAAGGCTATTGGGTGCTTGATTTTCAATTTGATGTGACATACAATCTCGAGTATGAATATTTCAAAGGATCTTTCACATTGTTAAATTTTGGTATAAATTAAACTCTCATGTCTGGTTAATGAGTTTGGATTCAGATAGACTAAGTAATTTCATAGTAATTGTGACTGCGAAAGGGTATAACAAGATACCGGTTTGAGGCTAAGCAGGTGGGTTATCCCTTGCGGAGTAATCTACGTAGGTGTATTCCTTATGATGTGAGTAGAGAGTTTCTTTTCTGTTGACAGGGCATATGGGTGGAGATTTGAATATGAATCTTGCTAAGAAAGTTGACTTGAGTGTTAAGAGAATGATTGCGAGTTTAGTAGATGATTTGGGGTATTTCTATGGTTGGCGTTGCATGAGTTTGAGAAGAGGTTTTGTTGAACTGACTGTGGTATCATGACAGTAATAGAGTATGAGCATGGTGAGTTATGAAGTATTTTAATCTACAGCTTTGAGCCAAGTGGGGGAGCTTGCTATAGACAAATCAATTCATGGGTATGTGTCAAATATTTTTTGGGTCTGAAGTATACTTGGGAATCAGTGATGACTTGCAGAGGTGAAGTTCGAAAATGACCCGAATAAGGAAAATTCCTGGTTACGGATTATATTGCACGGATGAGTATATGAAAAATCGTGGGATGAGTGAGTTGTTATTGGTGAATGATGTAGTGCACATGGAGTATGAATTTGATAGATGGTGTTAAAGTAGAGTTACTCCTTTGAGTGTTGTTGTGCTAATGGGGCACGTGTCTTTTGGCCCATTTGGGTGGTGTAATTTGGATTTGAGCAAAGTGGGTGACTCCCGAGAAAATTCTAGTGGGTTTGGGAATTATATATAGCAATTGAGAATGTTTCCGGACTTGCGTATGGATAAAATCTGAGATTTTCATTTGATGGTGCCTGGACTTGCAGAAATTTTGTATGACTATGGATTCTACATTTTTATATAAGGAAGATAAGAAGAACAATTTTAAATTCACATAAGGTATTTTCAGAGTGAGTGTTACAGTTGTGGTATTTATGGAGGTGCTTAAGAAGAATACAATTGCTTAAGGGTCGTAGGGCATTGTGGTTCTATGCTAGGGTTCGTGGGGTGAGGTGTGGTTAAGGATCGTTGTGTTTTAGCAAGGAGAAGTATCAATTTCAAGACAAATTCGGAAGGG
This sequence comes from Nicotiana otophora, assembly GCA_000715115.1. Classification (NCBI taxonomy): domain Eukaryota; kingdom Viridiplantae; phylum Streptophyta; class Magnoliopsida; order Solanales; family Solanaceae; genus Nicotiana; species Nicotiana otophora. Next base: position 43,578 of record AWOL01S0014489.1, read on the forward strand.
ACTCGGATAAATAGGACAACTGGGTAGTACACTGGACCAGTATGGTAATGGTAGGATCGGTCCTTTGGGTAATTACGACGTGGTAAGACTTTACAAATGTTTTGGTGGCAATATTCTTGGGTATGGTGACTTGTGTGGCTTGGTTGATTTAGAGAGATTCAGCTATGATGTCCTGATTATGTGCAAGTAGATTCCAAAGCATTCTCGAGGTTTTCTACCACGGTTTGAGATGGGTATTTTCCTACTGGCCTGAGGAGCATGTTGAGTATTGTGATTTTCTATCGGGTGGGATCAAATGGAAGGCTTATGGCTGATCAGATATTTATTTTACTTGTGACTCAGAATGAGTATAAGGTTCTCATATTTTTCAAATGATGTCATGATAAATACGGTGTGTTGTGTGGGATTAAGGATGGCGTGTGCAAGGTCACGATTTAGCTTTGAAAGGGAGGTCGTAAATTCTTTGAAGGGATGAATAATTTTCGATGTTTAGATGAATACTATCACTATTTGGTATTGCGTGAGTAGTGTATACATTTCAGAAGGCACACTATGCTTTGAATTATGGATTTTTGTTTTAGGTATTGCGACATTTTCCTAGTTGATCGACTGCTAATTTTAAGACGTTGCTATGTGGCAAGAAAGAATGGGAGAAATATTCCTGGTGGGATGATTGTGTATGAGAGATGTGTTAGACATTCGGGCGGTGGAGATGGAATCAGAAATGGTGATTCGTGTTTTCTATGGATTTGGAGCAGATTGTTTCATGGTTGCGGACTGTGAAGTCATGGCCGAAGCTAGCCAGATAATAGTATATATTATGACTCTGTCGTCGTGAATTTTTGGAGGGTTATTTATTTACTATGGGTGACCAGAGTTGATTTGGGGGTCCATTGGTAGGCCCAATCAAGATGTGTATACTACAATAAGCCGGAATGGTTGGCTCCATACTACTATTGTTGAGGGATGTGCCATTCGGTTGATGTTGAACTTATTTGTGTTCTGAAATGATCTGTGAGTTACTCCTTTATGCTACGATGAGTTGTGATTCATTGGTTATGTGCACAGATGGTACGGTTCTATTTGAGTTGTATAGCAAAATTTGAGCGTGATGAGTATTTGGGTATTGCATGATCGATTGCGTAATGGTTATGTTCTTTCAGGTTTTATGTGGCATTTTGGTCATTTGCCTCTCCGTCGTTATTGATTTTTGAGCAGGGTGACTCGAGGTAGGTAATATGGACCAACGTCTGGATGGGGTCATGCATTGCAGCGGAGTTATGTTAAGGTATGAACCTTGTGTTAGAATCAGGTGATGGTTCTATGGTGTATGATGAATTTTCAGCATTTTGATGTGGCGGTACTTGTTAATCTTGCGGGGCAGTTCTCTCATTTGAGTCATTTGTTTTCATGACTGAGTACATTTGAATTGTTGCGTATTGTGTACGGATGGCATGGGTTGTGACTATGAGTTATATTGGTGTGGCATGTCCGTGGAGTAGTTGTGTTTAGTAATATAAGGTCATTGGACCTAGAATGGGTACTATCAGGTTTTGATTACGGTATGTTCGGAAGTATAATATTGAAAGTCGGCTCAAAAAGCGATTATGGTTCTGGTTAGGGCGAGAGAACTCCGTGACTTGTGATCTGGTAAGTGGTCATAAAATTTCGCGTGTTTCTTTTATTATCAACAGTGTACGAAGTTTTTGGGATAAGGTTTGGTTCGATAGGGGTTTAATACTAGTATGTGGTTGGTTTTGGAGTAGTCACTGTGATCAGGAATGGTGCTACGAGCATGCGAGTTTTGTAATATGTTAGGTGATTATGTTCGTGGTTATGGTAATGGTTATAGCTTGCTAGAGTTTGTTCAAACTCATACAGTGTGTAAATGTAAGATTCGTGTCTTGAAAGAAAATTCTAAAGGTTGGAAATTAAATTCCAAGGTTTATGGGCCAAAGTTAAATCAATGATTTCAGTTGTATTATGTTGTCAAGCTTATATGGAATAGGGTGACATGGGTTCACCCCCGGGTACGTGTGTGGTAAGATGGAACAGTGATTTGATGGCTTGGAAATAACTCTTGGCACGTTCGAGGACGAACGTATGTTTAAGTGGGGGAGAATATAACGACCCAACCAGTCGTTTTGAGTATTATAACTCTGTTTCCCCATTTACTATTCAAATTGTACTTTACAGTTATTGTGTGAATTGCCGGGGGTAAATGGTTCGGGTCCGGTAAGGTTTTGGAATGAATTGGAACACCTAGTTCCAAGGTTTAAAGCTTAAGTTAAAATAGTGACCGGATGTCGACATATGTGTAAACGACCCCGAAATAGAGTTTTGATGATTCCAATAGCTCCATATGGTGATTTTGGGCTTAGGCGTATCCGGAAAATTATTTGGAGGTCCGTAGTGAAATTAGGCTTGAATTGCCGAAAGTTGAATTTTGGAAACTCTGACCGGGGGGTTGACTTTTTGATATCGAGGTCGGAATCCGATTCTGAAAATTTGAATAGGTCCGTAATGTGAAATGTGACTTTTGTGCAAAATTTGAGGTCAATCAGACGTGATTTGATAGGTTTCGGCGTCGTTTGTAGAATTTGGACATTTCAAAATTTATTAGGCTTGAATCTGTGTGTAGTTCGTATTTTTGAGGTTGTTTGATGTGATTTGAGGCCTCGAGTAGGTCTGTGGTGTGTTTTAGGACTTGTTGGTGTATTTGGTTGAGGTCTCGGAGGCCTCGGGTGAGTTTTGGATGGTTAACAGATCAAATTCGGACTTAAGAAAATGTTGGAATTGCTGCCTACTGGTGTGATCGCACCTGCGAAGATTTTGATCGCAGATGCGAAGCCGCACGTGCGCGAGATCAGTCACAGAAGCGACAAATAGTGGAACTGGGCAGTGCTCGCAGGTGTGAGAATTTGCCCGCATCTGCGAGGCCGTATATGCGAAGGTTAATGCGCATTTGCGCCCGTAGATGCGAGATTTTTGAAGGCCGGATGTTTCCACAGGCGCGCATTCTTTGTCCGCAAAAGCGGATGCGCAGGTACGAGCCCAGGCATTGCAGGTACGGAAATACGTGGGCAGTGTTAAAAACGAGGGTTCCGAGATTGTTTCTCATTTTGGACATTTTAGAGCTCGGTTTGGGCGACTTTGGAGAGGAATATTTCCACACAACTTGGGGTAAGTGTTCTTGACTCCTTTGTGATAATATTCCATGAATCTATCTTCATTTTTAGCAATTGGTTGATAGATTTAAAAAGAAAATTGGGGGTGTTGAACATCGATTTGGAGTCGGAATTGAGTGAAATTAGTATGGTTGAACTTGTAATGGGATGGGTTGCTGTATTTTGTGAGTTTTGTCGTATTTCGAGATGTGGGCCCCACAGGTAAATTTTGGGACATAATTTCGGATTTTTGTGAAAAATATTAGTATTTTGATATGGAATTAATTCCTATAAATTGTGTGGACTGAATCAAATTAATTGTGACTAGATTCGAGCCATTCGGAAGTTGATACGCGCATAATGGGATTTCTGGAGCATTGTTTAGCATGCTCGACATTGGATTTGACTTGTTTGAGGTAAGTAACTCTTCTAATCTTGGAGCTGAGGGTATGAACCCTGAATATACGTATTATGTGAATTGTTTGGAGGTGGCGCACATGCTAGGTGACGGGCGTGTGAGTGTGCACCATAGAAATTGTGACGTAATTGTTTCGTGGAATTTTATAGTCAAATAATCTTGGCATTTTCCATGTAGTTTTATGTATTAATGAAATTGAACTGAGAATCATATTAAAAATCATGTTGAGGCTATGTGTCAGTATTTTTGGGACCCACAAAGGTCATATTACTGTGAATTATTTGTTTTAAATTGAAAATGCATACTCAGTCATATTCATTTCATTACATATCATATCTCGGTCTCTATTGTTATTTATTGATACATCATATCATCATTTTTGGGTTATTCTCATGACATTGTAAGCCCATGAGAGAGAGACTGGACATATTGATGACTGAGGGAGGCCGAGGGCCTGATTGTGATGATATTTTTGGGATCGGGATGCACGTCGCAGCAGACCATGTTGGCTTTATATATATTATTACTATTATATGGATCGGGGCTGCCTGCCTGCGGCAGGCCTTATTGGCTTATTATGGCACGTGAGTTATCCGTGCGGATTCTGATATGATATTATAGCACGTGAGTTGTCCGTGCAGATTATAGCGCTTGGGTTGTAGGAGCCTCTCCGGAGTTTTTACACACCCCCAGTGAGTGCAGGTACCTACTGAGTGCGAGTGCCGAGTGCTGAGTGACTGGGAGGCATGAGAGATGGTGAGGTATGCCCGATAGGCTGTTTACGAGTGATTGTGAGGTATGACTGAGGGGCTGTATACGAGTGATTGTGAGGTATGCCTGAGGGGCTGTTTATGAGTGATTGTGAGGTAAGACCGAGGGACTGTATACGAGTGATTGTGACCCGAGGGGCTATTTATGATTTTATCATTTAGTTACATCGCATTGGCTTGCACACATGACATACAAGCATAGAGATATATTTTCCTCATGGTGTACTGCATAACATCATTCATGATTTTCACACATTTTTGACAGATGGGCATAGTGATGCATTTGTTTTTACACGGGTTATCTAGAAGAAAAATGAAACATCTCATTTATTATTGAAAGAATTTTTGGGAAAAATTATTATTTTCAAACTTATTCATATTTTCGGCAACTTTGGTAAACTATTTGGGTTTTCACTGATGTACTTGAAAGGAAGAACTATTATTTTAAAATCATAATTTTGCTGAGCATTTTATCTCTTAGTTACTTCTGGTATTATTTGCTTTATATTGTTATGAATTGTTGTGGACTATTGGTTTTGGACCCGACCTTGGTGGAATCTCGTCACTACTTTCAACCTAAGGCTAGGTTTGTTACTTACTCTGTACATGTAGTCGGTTGTACTGATACTACACTTCTGCACATTGCGTGCAGATATTGGCTGTTTTTGTTGCTGTGCTTGATGGTTGCCGGATTTGAAGATGTACCTGCATTCCTGTTGTAGCTGCCTTTTGTTCATGGTAGCCTTAGATTTTATAAAAGCTCTGCTTATGTACTATTCAAACAGACTATGTATTTATTTCATTTCTGCTTTGTAAACTCTATTCTTAGAAGCTCATGATTTGTACTACCAGTTCTTGGGGATTGTATAAGATTAAGACCTTTATTCACTTAAATTGTCTTAACAATTATTTTTGGAATTGGATAGTTGGTAATTGTCTTACCTAACGGGTTGGGTTAGGTGCCATCACGACTAGTTGGAGTTTTGGTCGTGACACTTCGGGGGTTGAGTTCCTGAGTAAATGCATGAACGGCCCAATCGTACGCAACCGGAGGTAAGTCCATCCGTTCCATTTGAAACCTTGACACGAACTCCTTAAGAATCTCATTGTCCCTTTGCTTAACTTTGAAAAGGTCCGATTTTCTGGTCTCGACCTTAATGGCCCGGGCATGAGCTTTTACAAAAGCATCTGCGAGCATAGTGAACGAATCAATGGAATTTGGGGGCAAGTTGTGGTACCATGTCATCGCTCATTTTGACAGAGTTTCCCCAGTTCCCCAAATTGTTTTAATAATACTGACTCGATTCCATCGTCTTCTAAGTCGTTGCCTTTGATGGCGCATGTGTAGCAGGTCACATGCTCATTTGGATCCGCGATTCCATTATATTTTGGAATATCGAGCATATGAAACCTCTTCGGGATTGGTTTCCGTGCCGCGCTCGGAGGGAAAGGCTTTTGGACAAATTTCTTTGAGGTCTTTCAATATAGGAGGCACTCCTCGGATTTGATCAACCCGAGAATTGTATGTCTACCTTCCTGTCATTTGCCTCAATTTTCTTTTCACCAGATTCCACTCGTTTCGTTAATGCCTCTAACATTTTCATTACTTCAGGGCTGACACTAGACTCAGCTTCGCCCAGCCTTTCGGTGATCTGCTCATTTCTTCGGGTAGTTTCTCAGGGTTGTTCAGGTTCAACTCTGCTGGGGCGAACTTTGATTTTTTAGTTGTGCTATCGCCGCCTGTTGATCCTGTAGCATTTTGAAGATCAATCGTAGACTGACCCAGTCGCCTTCTGGTGCTCCCTGAGCCGTTGGTCGGGCTCCTCCGCGAACGTTATTTTCGGGGTCAGTGGGAAGGTTGGCGTCGATGACCACATGTGAATTAGCATCGGCTGGGACCTCATTGCTAGGCACTAGATTGTTGTTTTCGCCATGATGGCCAGACCCATCCTCAGCGCAGATTGAGAATTTGACATTTTTAAGCTGATCTGAAATTGAGACCTTAAAGAACAAGTGTAAAATAGAGTGTGTTATGGAGATTTGTATTAAACCACCACTATTATCCTTAGCCCCACGGTGGGCGCCAAACTCTTTACCCTTAAAAATGGATAACAATTGAATTTATACGTGGTTTTAAGGATATGTGGATTAATTCAATACAAGTAATCAACGACGTTAGATAAGTGGATTAAAGATAAAATAAATAATTAAACTAGTTGTGATGTTAAGTCCAGACTCGGATCTGAGCTTAACGATTGTTTTGCCCTCGACTCGGGGCCAAAAATATATGAAGAGCTATCAACAAAAATAAGAATTTTGAATACCTTGAAAGGAGAGAAAACAAATCTATATTGCCTTGATGTGCGTGTTACAATGTCCCTATTGAATAATAAACTTCCCCTTTATATAGCAGGGGAGTTTTACCCTAAGTAAAATTCTAAGAAAGGTAAAAATCTTCTTTTTCGTTAATCACTGATCCGCTGTCGACACGGACTGAGATCCACGTCGTGATATCCGGTTTGGCGCGGATATCAAGGACCTTCGTTAGTCGTGTACAACTGTTTGGTTATGCTTTTCGAGGTCTTGGAACCCGAACCGAATTCGAGGGGGTTGTCTCGATGGCCCAGGTGGTAAATGCTTCGTTCGGGCCTTAGTACGAGAGATTCTGAGCTTTGATTCCAATTTCATGTAGTTATGTCCTTGCTTTGTTTGCCCCACCGGGAAATCGGGGTACTCACTAGCCCCGATTTTACCCTATACAGAGATCAATAAATGAAACACTTATTATCGAATCAAAATTAAACAGAAAGAGTAAATTTGAGAAATTATAGCAAAGATTGAAACCCGAAGAAACCATATGCTACGCAGTTTGAACAACATTTTTGGAAGAAAACTGTTTCTGGGTATTTTTTTTTTTTTTTTGAAAATAACTTTTCTTATATAAGCACTAAAGCTGGTTATTTCGGATTGAGAAATTTTATAAGTATTTTGAAAAAGCTTGGACTTTCTAAATTTGTTTTTTTGAAAACCTTTTATTCTTCAAAAAGTAGACTCAAGCAAACTTTACCAAAAAAGCTCACATACTTCAGGATAAGATTTGCATTGCCAAATGCCTTGTAATTTCTAAAAACTACCATTTTCTAGAGGAAAATTATTAAAAGCTTTTGACTGACGATTGTCTTGTTCAGCAAGAAAGAAATGCATGTCCATTACAATACTTCTTCTTGTACATATTATCTGCCTTCTAAGACAATTGTGTACACCATTTAATATTTTAAATTATTTGTATAAACTACCCTTTATTTCTCCTTAAACATATCACTTAACTAAACTACATAATAGAAAACAGTAAGGATAGAGTTGAAAAATAAATAAATAAATTATTTGCTGTAATTTTAAAATATCAAATACTTTGATACAAATTCTGTTTGCTAATACGACTAATATTTAGGATCGAAGGTAGTAGTAAGTATTTTTGATACTCCACATATATTTTGTTATCTGGTTTTTAAACATAAAAATTTCATCTTATTCCATTAATAGAAATGTGTAATTTCTAAGTTTAGTTACGTACATTGACCACCAGTTAAGAAACAGGACATATGAGAGTCGAGAAAACAGGACATATGATAGTTGAGAATTAGAGGAGATACGAGAGACGCGGTTGTCTATTTGTATGTTTGTTGGTCATGACATCTTAGGCGCCATTTACGTATAAGACGAGAGGACGAACATGGTTTTCTTCTCGTATAAATAAGTGCCTCATTTTCCTAATTTTCATTAAGTTGATTTTGGTATCTACTTCAAAGTTCTCGTAGAGAATTGTAGTGTTGGGAAACGCTTGTGCGAAATTTTATATTGAGTCCTCGGGCTCAAAATTCATTTGTATTTCGTTGGTGTCTCCCACCTACGTCTCTTGCCTTTTCTCTTTGAACAACCAATTCATTGGTTAATAAGTATACCATGTCGATGGAACTCCTCTAATTTTGATTGCTTCGATCGTTTTTTTCCAAACAAAAGAAGGGTAATAAACCAGTCTTTTAATAAATAAAAAAAGATGGGGAGCAACATTGAGCAAAGCCAAGATGATGTTCCTCACGACCAAAATCTCAAGGGAAAGGCAGTTGCTAGCCAGAAATTTAAGCGACACGACTCCTTAGATTTGGAATCCAGAAAAATGCCCGGTGCCAAACAGGTCTGTTAATTAATCTCCTTTCCAGTTAATTATGATGATTAATTAGTTACGAGTCACCTGGTTAAAAAACGAAGCATAGAAACTTCAAGAATTCTCTGTTGTTTTTGTTAAATTATACTACTACTTTATTAAGTATAAAATTTTAAACAATTTAGCTCAAAGTTTCACCACTACAAAGAAATTCCAGAGGAAGAAATAGACTCGCACATTGATGACATATATATTACTACTAAGAAGAATATAATGTTTTTGTGGTTGATCAGGTACTGGGATGGTCAGTGATACTGAAACTGGCATTTCAGAGCTTAGGGGTTGTGTACGGAGATATTGGAACGTCACCATTGTACGTGTTTTCGACCATTTTCCTTGATGGTATAAAACATGAAGAGGATGTACTTGGCGCTCTTTCTCTCATCATTTACACTATTACTTTGATTCCTGTCGTCAAGTATGTCTTCATTGTTCTCCAAGCTAATGACAACGGAGATGGTAACTTCACTTCTTTTACTACAAACTTTAATTAAAAATGCATTAATTTCTTTAAATCATATTATTTTTATTATTATTGCAGGAGGTACATTTGCGTTATATTCATTGATATGCAGATATACTAAGGTGGGATTAATTCCAAGTACACAGGCAGAAGACAAAGATGTGTCAACTTTTAAACTTGATATGCCAGATAGACGTACACGTCGAGCTTCAAAGCTTAAGTCAACGCTAGAAAACAGCAACTTTGCAAAGTTCTTTTTGCTATTAGCCACAATGCTTGGTACTTCCATGGTTATTGGAGATGGTGTCCTCACGCCGTGTATTTCAGGCACGTCACAGTTTTCCCCTTTTTTATTAATACTCCCTCCTTCTAAACAGAACGATACTAGGTTAAGAACATCATAGGCGTTTATGATACTAATGAGAATTTCTATAATTGATGTGGCCAGTTTTGTCTGCTGTTGGAGGAGTCAAAGCAGCTGCTCCCTCAGTCATGACTGAAGGTAACTTTTGCATCTTAAATTTATCCTATGAGTTATCTTGAAAGTCATATGAAATGCGGACTAATGTTTATTTTTTTTTACATTGAATGCAGATAGGATCGTGTGGCTTTCAGTAGCCATCTTGATATTGCTGTTCGCGTTTCAAAGATTTGGAACTGAAAAAGTTGGCTACACATTTGCACCTATACTTTGCATGTGGTTTGTTTTGATTGCTGGCATTGGCATCTACAACTTCGTGACCATTGATATAACTATATTCCGAGCTCTTAATCCTATGTACATCGTCGCCTATTTTCAAAGGAACGGAAAGGATGCTTGGGTTTCCCTTGGCGGGGTTGTTATGTGCATAACAGGTAACAATAATTCCAACACCCTTAATTAAATTTCGAGAAGAGAAGAAGAGAATATAAACAGCTTTTGTAACAATTTTAATGACGAGTAAAATATTGGATGAATAATTGCAGGAGCTGAGGCACTATTTGCAGATGTTGGTCATTTTACTGTTCGATCTGTACAAATAAGCATGTGCTGTATAACATACCCAGCGCTCATATTAGCATATCTCGGTCAAGGCGCCTTTTTAACAAAGCACAGTGATGAAGTTGCTGATACCTTCTACAAGTCCTTACCTAGTAAGCATACACAGTACAATTTTTTTTTTTACGGTCAGTGTATATAATTTAAATTATTTTATACAAACATATATTATGTTTCTCTCATGCTCCTTTCTTTTGCCTTACAAATGCAGAGAGTATATATTGGCCAATGTTTGGGGTAGCTGTATTGGCAGCCATCATTGCAAGTCAAGCCTTGATTTCTGGGACTTTCGCTATAATCCAACAATCCCTTGCATTAGGATGTTTTCCTCGTGTTAAAATTGTGCACACATCAAGAAAGCATCATGGTCAAATCTACATTCCTGAAATCAATACCCTTCTCATGTTGGCTTGTGTTCTTGTCACTCTTGCGTTTAGGACCACTGAAAAGCTTAGCAATGCATATGGTAAGGCCATTTATTATTGGAACTTCTTTAGTTATATACATCTACGACAGTGTAAAAAAAGAAAGTAGTATATTTTAACGCATCCGTTTTGTTGTTTAATTATAGGAATAGCGGTGGTATTTGTGATGGTGCTAACATCATGCTTCCTCGTACTAGTCATGATCATGATATGGAAAACTCACATTCTTCTTATAATCGCCTATGTTCTGGTCATTGGTTCGGTTGAGCTTGTATACCTAAGTGCAGTTCTATACAAGTTTGATCAAGGTGGTTACCTTCCACTGGCTTTTGCTATGTTCCTATTGTTTATCATGTACGTATGGAATTATGTGTACCGAAAGAAATATCACTTCGAGCTAGAACACAAGATCTCTCCTGAAAAAGTTAAGGAAACGGTCGATGAGACAAATTCACATCATCGCCTTCCCGGACTTGCAATTTTCTATTCTGAGCTTGTACATGGAATTCCACCAATTTTCAAACATTATGTGGAGAATGTGCCTGCTTTACACTCTGTCCTTGTTTTTGCTTCCGTCAAATCACTTCCCATAAGCAAAGTGCCATTAGAAGAAAGGTTCCTCTTCCGTCGCGTAAAGCCATATGATCTCTACGTGTTTCGTTGTGTGGTACGTTATGGATACAATGATATACGCAACGAGGAAGAACCCTTTGAAAAATTATTGGTAGAGAGGCTAAAGCACTTTATAAAGGAAGATTACATGTTCTCAATCGCAGCAAATGGTGATAATCAAGAGGATGCTGCTTCATTAATTGAGAGAGATGTAGAAATGCTTGAGAAAGCTTCTAGTATTGGGGTGGTTCATTTGGTAGGAGAACAAGATGTGATAGCAAGCAAAGGGTCTAGTTTAGCAAAAAGAGTGGTGATCAATTATGCGTACAATTTCCTCAAGAGTAACTTAAGGCAGAGTAACAAATTATTTGATATCCCTACCAAGCGCATGTTAAAAGTTGGAATGACATGTGAGCTTTAGGATGTTTTCCTTTTTTAGAAAAAGAAACTGATTTTATTTATCAGTCAAAAATAAATGTGCATTCAGTTGAAGGCAACAAGTAGAGGCACCCTACATATTCAACTTATATCCGTCAGAAGGTGCTTGCACAAGAAAAATGTTTCTTAGTTTTACTTTTGTTTTTTTACTTTTTGGAGTGTTTGGATTTGGTATGGGATATTATTTTTAAAATTTTGTACGAGAATAATTATTTTATTTTGTTTCAAAATATAGAAGATTAAGATATGTTTAGATAAGAAAACAAAATAGAGTATTAGTTGTTTTTGGTTAGCAAAACATTTTATTTTATCTTGTACTACTCCTATCTTGTAAACGTTTGACACTTTATATATGATATCTAATCTTAGAATAAATCATTAAGAAATTTTTTGCAGTGTTTGGTTCCTTGTGTGGATATTGTAATTTCTCCTTACTATGCGGACCCCTGATCACTTCGGTAAATTTTCCGGTAAAATATGGCATAGAAGAAAGTTGTACAGAGGTTTGGAATACTGGGGCCTTTAGTGTGCTGTTGTTGTACTCGCATCAATGCAGAAACAAATGCACATTTATCTTATTATCGCATTTGCAATAACAATGTTGTAGAAATCAAAGCAATGGTGACTTGAATGAGATGGTGTTGATGTTGGATTTTTTGGGCCTTTCCCTTCCTTTATGGATTAAAATGTATCTTTTGGACCTGTCCCACTTTGCCATATAGCCCACTAATATCAAAACATATAAATATGACCTATTTTAGGTCTAAAACATAACAAATAAGGGTGCAACCATCTTTTGAAGCCTTGTGAGAGAGAAAAGTGTGTTCTTTTGCTTCAAAAAAATTCTGCCCAGGTAGTCATCGTTTGCATTTGCCAATTCGTTAAAAGTTGGATTGTGCTCAAATTTGAACTAAAAGTTCTAAACATCTGATTCTTAGATTTCAACGGTGAGATTGGATTTTGAAGTCTGTAGCTTCGGTTTTAGAGGCATGAACAATAGCTCATTTTTGGGGTGATTTATCTCCTTTCTTCGATTGTTTTTGGTGCAATTTTGTTTCCATTGTTGCTCTTGGTTTGACACTTGCTTTTGGCTAATTTAGAGAACTTTTGTCACTCTTATTGATTGATTTAGTGGAGTTTTGAGGGTCTTTGGTCCTGTGGTTTATACTCTTCACATTGAAGAGGTTTTCCACGTAAATATTGGCGTCTCGTGTGCGTAATTATTTTACGTTGCCATATTATTGTAGGTTGATAACTTGTTGTCCGTAAACGTTTGTGTTTGAATTTCTTTGTCTTCTCTTGGTTCAAATAGACTGGAAAAGATAGACTTGAATATTATTCCGCTGCTACCTTATCATGCACATTGTTTGTGCCTCGTTTTTCCCAATAGTTTAGATAATGGATTTGATAATGTTTGTGTTGAAGAAGATTCTCCAATAATCATTCAAAAGTTCAGCAAAGAAAGTGTAATTATGTGGAAAGTCAGTGACTATATGTCAAACACATATGGAATTTTTGTGAAGTTGTTCTATTTTTCTTAAGGCACATCCCCGAGTGAGACCATTCCTTTGTCTTAACTTGGGCCGAAAAGGCAGATTAGCCCCTGATTTCACCCTTTTTGATTTCAAGCTACTTGCGCCTATTGTTTATTGGTCCAATGGCCTCACCACTCGCTGTCCCTCTATTAAAATGTTGGGTAAGTGGCGGGGAATTACCCGTATTCAGTACGAGCAGAGTGGAAACTGCTCATACCTTTCGGACTTTGGCATTCGCCTGTCACCCGTAATCCGAAAAGATTGACCTCAATAATGTTCGCAATCATACCTTAGTTCAGTATCTACATACGAGTATGTAGGAGGAGCTACTGCCTTCCTTCTAATCGGTTCGAAGAGAAAAGGAAACAATAAAGGTTCACTTTCATTGGTGCTTCCCTCTACACGTATATTGGATTTTGATCGAATTCCGTCTAGTAAGCCTCGAGATCTTACAGATGCTGTTGAGAATCGTCATTAACCAATCATGTATCGGACGCACCATCCCTTGAAGTAAGTAAAGGGCGCAAAGATGCGGATTTGACCCGCACCCTCTTTCTTTTTCTTTAAATAAAGAAAGTGGTGGCTAGATTCGCGTTCCCTTTCCAGACTATCAAGGATTTCAAAGATCTTTCATACTGTGCCCAATCCCGAAATTGGTTCTATACATATGACCAGCAACGAGAAAAATAAATGCAATAGCTAAATGGCGATGGGCAATATCAGTCAGCCACAGACCCCCAGTTACAGGATCTAATCCTCCACGAAAAGTAAGAAATTCCGCATATTTTGACCAATTCAAGGTGAAAAATGGGGTTGCTCCCTCGGCAAACTGGGATAAAGTTGAGCCAAAAGATCTCGATTCAAGATAAATTCATGAGGAAGTGGTATCTCTTTAGGATCTACTCCAGCGTTTAGAAATTGGTTAATCGGTAAAGATAGATGTACTTGATGCCCCGCCCAAGAGAGAGACCCAAGTCCTAGTAGCCCTGCCAAATGGTGATTCTGGTAGTGAAAGAAAGCCCATACCTAACTCGCTATGCTTGGCGCGGTCCCGTGCTACGCTATTTGATCGAGATTCGAAATACCCTTCCTCGCCGCCACCTTCCTTCAGAGGTAGCCCGATTGGAATCTTGTACACTTTCCTTATCTTTCTTTTATTGATCCAGCCTATACCTATTTCCTCTTGCTTCGCGCGGCCGGGCCTCTACCTCATAGAAAATCCTGTTTAGGAAGCTAGCGCCCGCTCTCGCTCCAATATACGTGTAGGGGGAAGCACCAATGAAAGTGAACCTTTATTGTTTCCTTTTCTCTTCGAACCGATTAGAAGGAAGGCAGTAGCTCCTCCTACATACTCGTATGTAGATCCTGAACTAAGGTATGATTGCGAACATTATTGAGGTCAGTCTTTTCGGATTACGGGTGACAGGCGAATGCCAAAGTCCGAAAGGTATGAGCAGTTTCCACTCTGCTCGTACTGAATACGGGTAATTCCCCGCCACTTACCCAACATTTTAATAGAGNAATCCCGAAATTGGTTCTATACATATGACCAGCAACGACAAAAATAAATGCAATAGCTAAATGGCGATGGGCAATATCAGTCAGCCACAGACCCCCAGTTACTAGCAGAATAGCACACTTCTACTTGATCAGCTTTGACATCGCGGTCCACATACTTAATAATGGTTCTAGACACTTTTACTCATTTAAAGTCAATATTTTAAACCCCTCTGACCATTGACCAAGCATATGTGGCATATGCGTTGCTGAGTTGGGTAAAATGTGTGATTGCATGCTCTAAAAGGCGAGTAACTTTGATGATTCAAATTAAAAAATAACAAAAAATGAATTTTTTTTATTCTTACACAAAAATTCCTCCTCCACCGAGGTCTTTTCCCCCTCTCCACTTTTCATTCTTTCTCGTCCCTCCACATTCCCCCCTCCCCCAACGATCAACATATCTCTTCTTCTCCATGTCCAATTTCTTTTCTTTCTATCACTTTCTCCTTTCCCCTGTCTTTTCCAGTTTGCCTCAAAATCAAGTCACATATGGACAGTCACTGGAGAGAATAAAATAGAGTTACAGATTTATTGTGAAATAATGGATATTTTTGTAACTTGATTTAAGAGATATGATTTTGATTTTTCACTGATTTGAAGGTTCTTGTTTACTGATCTGAAAGTCTACTATAAAGGAGTTGAGTTTTTGACATTATTTTCGGAAAGTAGAAAAGAGAGAAAAATGGAGGTGTTCTAGAGTTTTGCCGGCCGCTTATCGGTGGTTATTCTCGCCTTTAGTCTTATTTTTGCTTCTTTGTTTTGGAGTCGAGGCCTAAATATATCATGCGGAAAATTTACAGAGATTGAGTTGAATATTTTTGTTATATCTAATTCCAATAGAAGCGAACAAAATGAATTGTCCATTGTGTTTTTATGAAAAATGGCAGATCTGGTTTTGCAAATATTAGAAAGGGAAATGATAGATTTTGATTCACAATTGAAAAAGAATAGGAGATGAAATGGCGGATGGTTGGTATTCAGAAAGAAGAAGGCCTAAAGGTGCTTCTGAGAAAGAAAAAACGATCTACTTCAGAATTTAATTTTTAAAATATTTTTTGTGAAGAAAAATAATGACGTGGAATATTTTTATGTGACATGGATAGTACAGCAAGAGGATTGAGAAACACGCATAGTCATAAGGGTTTAAAATATTACTTTTAAATAAGTAAAAGTGTCTAGATGAACCATCATTAAGTATGGGACCGAAATGTCAAAACCGAACTAGTAAAGGTGTTTAACATGCTATTCTGCCTTTTTCTTTTAAACACATGTATACGGAAGAAGAATATGGTTGCTGATCATATGGCAAATTTGGGTGAAAGAACCAAGGGTAGATCAAACTTCAATGTGTCCTTAACATTACCAAGGCATATTAAAGCTACATTGAAGATTGATCGACCAATTGGTCTTTGGATCAAATTAAAGATATGAAAGATCATGTAGATTATGGTTGAATTTGTAGAGTACAGTTTGTTTCAAAGCATATATATAATTATACAGGAGTCGTCCTATTGTTTCCTTTCATAGTGTAGCTAAGGTACAGTTCTTTTGTAAAGGATATGGTATTTCTATCTTAGTGTAGTAACAGGAGAGCGAGTATGTCTTAACTACCCTACTTGGTGTACGTTTGTCCTATTTGATCTATCGATATGATGATGGTGTTTTTGTTCAAAAAAATCGTACCATTATCAACTAGTTACTTCCCACGTTCACCGCCAAATTTCAATTGTTCTACTGTAAGAATGTCCCTCTTTTTCGCAACTCAAATAAACAGTGGTGACTATTCGGTCGATCTTTTATTGCCTAGTCTTTAGCCGCTATGTGATTCATGTGCGGGGTGAAATATGATATGACACGTGGTCATTTAAAGGAAAGACACATGGAACTCTAGATGGGGATGACTGAAGACCGAAACAATCATTCCGCTTGGGATAACGTTCATAAAGGTGTATTAAATGCTCTACGTCCGTTAGCATTTAATAAGGAATATTCTGCAATAATAAGATCAACGATCCGTTACAGAGAATTTGACAGTTACATCTTCATCAATCACTCTCATAATTGACATTAAAGGAGGGTACGATCCTAGGACCTCCTTCCCTAGACGCAGCTATAAATAGTGAGCCCAGTTATCATTGTTGAGGACACAAAATTTTCTGGCAAATCTTATACCATATTCTATACAAAGCTTAATACAATCTTATTTTTCCGCTTTTTGATCTCATCATTGATGTGCCCGAAAACCTTATTCCCGGAACTATCATCTCTGCTGTTTCATCTACATTTTAAGGCTAAGTATTGTATATTTCTTCTATTATTGCATTATTTCACGATCAAATTAGTTCACATGTTTAGAAACCACGTATAAATCAAACTGTAGTATTTTACATGCAAACAGTTTGGCGCCCACTGTGGATCATAGACAGCCGTGCAATTAAATTGATTTTTGCCTTTTTTACTAACGTGATTTGATTATTTTGTCTTTAAAAAAATCATAAAAATGGCAGATAACGCTGTTAACAACACGTACAACCCTAAAATTCGAGGGGATCAACCTCATTTCGTGGATTCAATTAGTGACACCCGCAATGAGGAAAATGACGCCAAGCCGTTGCATGACAAGCAGAACCCTCGACAGGTTTGGGAGACAACTCCTGATGATGCTGATGAGGAGTATGTCATGGATGCAGTGAGAGTCCTGCAAGAGCAACATGTGATCATTCTAGGCCATTTTACCCGTCAGAATAAGGTTATGGCGGAGCTGAAACATGCGCTATCGGGGGCTTCGAATAATGCAAACAGACAAGATCCAATTCCTCCCAGTGTTCCCGCAAACCAAACAACGCAGAGAGTCGACAACAATACTCTCAGGGGTGAAGTTTTCTCCGACGGGGCTGGGGGAACGAATCCAGTCTCAACAACGAGAACGACCCATTTAAGAATGACCTTTTATGGTTTACGAGGGAAGTAAACGCCCGCATGGACCAGATTTCGGGCGCGCCACCAGTATTGAAAGGCCCGGACTCGAAGAAGTATACTCAATTGTCATACAAGTCGAGTGCGGCACCAGAACTAATCTCAAAGCGGTTCAAAATGCCTGAAATACCAAAGTATGACGGGACTTCAGACCTACAAGAGCATATTACTACCTATAAATCGGCGGTAAAAGGAAATGATTTAGCTCCTCACGAAATTGAATCTGTGTTGTTAAAGAAATTTGGAGAAATTCTCACGAGGGGAGCTCTAACGTGGTATTCATTATTACCCGAGCATTCCATAGATTCCTTTGAGATGCTCGCAAATTCTTTCATCAAGGCTCATGCCAGGGCCAGAAAAGTACAAGTACGGAAGGCCGACATATTCAGGATCGCACAGGGAGAATACGAATTATTACGAGAGTTCGTTACCCGATTCCAAAAAGAAAGAATGTTGCTCCCAGTTGTCCCGGATGAATGGACAACTGAAGCATTCACCAAAGGATTGAATCTGAGAAGCTCAGACGCTTCCCGAAAACTGAAGGAGAGCCTGCTTGAGTTTCAAGCAACAACTTAGGCAGATGTCCACAACCGGTACGAGTCAAAGATAAGGATCGAAGATGAGCAGGTCGGTTCTACATCATCGGCCAAGGGACGGGAGAAGAGAAGAGAAAATCAAAGGATGACTACGATGTGGACAGACGAACTTCGAAGGGCCGATATTTTCCTTACGAGCAAACCGAAGGTCGTGGAAGAAACTTTTGGGCAGCAAACAAGTTCACCATTGACAGAGGGACCGATCGTGGTCGAAACAATAGATTACCTTAGGATAAAGAGATGTTGGGCTCTCGGGATCCTTCTTACCCCAAGTTATCGGAATAACTTCAACGTTAGTATAGTGGAGTTGGTGTCAGCCATGAGAAACATTAGAAAAGTACGATTCTCGAGACCTATGAGATCCAATTCCGACCAGAGGGATCCCAACTTATGGTGCGAATACCATATGACGAACGACCACCGAACAGGGGACTGCCGACACCTCTGGGAAGAGGTGGCAACACTAGTGAAGAATATTCACCTTAGAAAATTCTTGAGTGACCAAGCCAAGAACAATTATGGTCGTCACAGAGACAACGCAGAACTTTCAAAAGAAGGAGAAGAACCTCCACACCAAACGATCAATATGATCTTCAGAGTGAATGAGATTAATGGGGTCACCTTTTCGGCAGCAAAGAGGACGAAAGTATCAATAACCCATAGTAAAAGGCTCCGGGAAGACGATATCACTTTCACAGAGGAGGACGCAGACAGATTACTGTTACCACACAACGATGCACTAGTAATATCTTTAAATGTGTTGGATTTTAAGATTAAGCGTGTTCTAGTGGATCCGGGAAGTTCGACTAATATCATACAATGAAGAGTATTGGAGCAAGCTAAACTCAGCTGAAGCATTATTCCGGCAACAAAGCTCCTCGCTGGATTCAACCTAGCGAGCGTGACGACCCGGGGAGAGATTATCCTGCTCACGAACGCTGAAGGAGTAATGAAAACAACACTCTTCGAAGTAGTAGATGGTGACATGGGATACAATATCATCCTAGGAAGGCCATGGTTACACGAGATGAAAATTGTACCCTCAACATATCACCAATTGCTGAAGTTTCTAACGCCCAAAGGAATCAAGCAGATAAAAGGTGATAAATCGGCAACAAGAATGATAAATGTAATTTCGGTTTCTAGTAGCAAAGGGAAGGAGCACATGGCAAAGCAATTACAGGAACCGGCACATATTCCCGAGCTAGAAGAAGTTAGCTTAGGAGTAGAGTCGTCAGAGCATTATCAGGTGCCGAGATATTTCCAAGTTCCAGAAGAGACGAACGCAATGAAGTCCACGACGGAGGAACTAGAGCAAGTTACACTGTTCGAAGAATTCCCAGAAAGAAAATTCTATTTGGGGACAGGACTGCACCCGAAGCTCAGGTCTAGTTTTATTGAATTCCTTAAATTCAATGCTGATTGTTTTGCATGTCGCACGAGGATATGACAGGTATCCCGACGGGAGTAGCCGTGCACAAGCTGAGTTTAGATCCCAACGTACCTCTGGTAAGACAAAAGAAATGCCCTACTGCCGAGGCCAGGAATAAATTCGTCAAAGAAAAGGTAACCCACTTGCTTAATATCGATTCGATCCGAGAGGTAAGGTATCCGGACTGGCTAGCCAATGTAGTAGTAGTAGTTCCGAAGAAGAATAATAAATTTTGCATGTATACACTACAAAGACCTTAATAAGGCGTGCCCGAAAGACTCGTTCCCACTGCCAAATATCGATCAAATGATTGATGCCATGACCGGGCACGAGTTAATGAGTTTCCTTGATGCTTATTTCGGGTGCAACCAAATCAAGATGAACCGGGAAGATCAGGAAAAGACTTCATTTATAACGCATTTCGGTACATATTGTTACAATGTGATGCCCTTCGAATTGAAAAACGCCCGAACCTGGTCTCACAAAGGGGAATTGAGGTAAACCTCGACAAAATCAAGGCTATAGAGGATATCCCAGAACAATTGTCGAATGTAAAAGAAGTCTAAAGGCTCACAGGAAGATTAGTAGCTTTGAGTAGGTTCATTTCCCGGTCGTCGAAAAAATGTCATTTCTTTTTCACACTGCTCAAAGAGAAAAATAATTCTGAATGGACACTGGAGTGCCAGCAGGCTCTGAGGGACCTGAAGAAGTACTTATGAAGCCCTCTATTACTCTCAAAATCATAAAAAGGTGAAACATTGCTAGTCTACCTCGCGGTTTCAGAAGTTGCGGTAAGTGCAGTTTTAGTCCGGGAGGACGAACGTATGCAATTTCCCATTTATTATATTAGCAAAATTTTAACGGGAGCAGAAACTCGCAACCCATATTTGGAAAAACTGGCCTTAGCTCTCGTAGTCGCGCTCGGAAGCTGAGGCCCTACTTCCAATGCCATCCGATAGCTGTGGTGACTACTTTCCCTCTGAGGAATATCCTCTATAAACCCGAGCTCTCAAGCAGATTGGCCAAATGAAACGTTGAAATAAGTGAGTTCGACATAGAATATAAATCAAGGACTGCAATTAAGTCACAAGTCTTGGCTGAGTTCGTGGCTGATTTCAGTCTGGCATTACTGCCTCTTGCAATCAAGGAGGCCGTAATGGTGTCAAAATCGACATTGGAGGTTTGGACCTTATTTACGGATGGATCTTCCAACGTAAAAGTGTCCGGACTCGGAATAGTCTTAATCACGCCTTCGGGGGAAACCTTAAGGCAAGCCATCAGAATGATCCCTTTAACTAACAATGAAGCAGAGTACGAAGCTTTGATTGCAGGGCTCGAATTAGCCCGGGGACTTGATTCCGAAGTTATCAAAATCAAATGTGACTCGTAGCTGGTGGTAAATCAGGTCTACGGGATCTTTGATACCAAAAAAGAGCATATGCAATAGTACGTGGTAAAGGTCCAGGCTCTTTTGGAACGATTCTAGGAATGGTCAATTACTCATATCCCGAGGAAAGATAACGCAGAAGTGGATGCATTAGCAAACTTAGGATCATCGATGGAAATAAAGGGATCGGAGTTTGGGACGGTAATGCAACTGATGAACTCAGTCTTGGATACGGATGGCTACTATGAGGTAAATTCGACTAGTATGGTCTGGTACTGGAGGAATGAAATAATCAACTATCTCGAGCACAGGAAGTTACTCGAAGACCCCAAAGCATCACGGGTGTTACGCGCTAAAGCTGCACATTATAGCTTTAAGAGAGACCAATTTTATAGAAACTCCTTCCAAGGCCCACTGGCCCGGTGCTTAGGAGAGTTAGAAGCTAACTATATCATGACAGAAGTCCACGAAGGGATATGCGGCAATCACTCGGGCATAGATTCTTTGGTGCTGAAGTTGGTACGGGCAGGATATTACTGGACTCGTATAGAAGAAGACGCCAAAGACTTCGTACGAAAATGTGATAATTGTCAATGCTACGCATAACTAGAACACCAACCGGCAGAACCCTTACAGTTGGTTCTTTCCCCATGGCCATTCATGAAATGGGGGATGGACATCGTCGGACCGCTTCCATTGGCTCTCGGAAAGGTAAGGTTTCTTTTAATTCTGACTGACTATTTTTCAAAATGGGTGAAATCAGGTCCTTATTAGAAGATAGGAGAACATGAAGTGGTGGATTTCCTATGGGAAAATATAGTTTGCAGGTTCGGAATACCAAAAGAGATAGCATGCGACAATGGGCCACAGTTTATCGGTGCAAAAGTTACAAAATACCTCGAAGATTTGAAGATAAAGATGATCACATTGTCTCCTTATCATACGAGTGCAAACGGTCAAGCGGAGTCAACAAACAAAGTGATTATTCAAAACCTCAAGAAAATGTTGGAAGTAGCAAAAGGCAAATGGCCCGAAGAATTGCCCGGAATTCTATGGGCCTACCAAACAACTGCCAAATCGAGCATAGGAGAAATTCATTTTTTCCTTGTGTACGGTGCTAAAGCCTTAATCCTGGTAGAAGTGGGCGAACCCACTTTGAGATATTTTCGGGCAGATGAAGAATCGAACAACGAAGCAATGTTATTTAACTTGGAACTGCTCGAGGAATCCAAGAAGTTGGCGCATGTAAGAATGGCATCTCAAAAGCAGAGAATGGAGCGATATTATAATCAAAGAAGCAACCTCCGTTATTTCAAAGTAGGAGATTTGGTTTTGAGGAAAGTAACTCAAAATACCGGGAGCTCAATGCGGGGAAGCTAGGTCCAATGTGGGAAGGTCCCTACCGGATTTCAGCTATCACTGGGAAAGGTTCATACGAGTTGGAGAACCAGAATGGAGACAAGTTGCCTAGAAACTGGAACGTGGCACACCTCAAAAGATATTATTGCTAATGAACATTACTCAAGTGGAAACTATATGCTGCACTCTTTTTCCCTTCGTTCAATTTTTGTCCCAATTGGGTTTTTCTGACAAGGTTTTTAATGAGGCAGTGATAGAAAGCATACTACGAAGACAACAACGATAAGACCTTTGAAAGCAAGGAAAACAAATAAGCTTCCACTCGGGGACAATTAAATAATCTTTGGTTCGATAGCAAATTCCTATTGGGAAGTTAAGTTTGCTACCGGACAGAAGTTACATGACCGTTCACGAGCACAAACCACTAGAGGATTGTCAGATATTCTTTCGATCGATAGCATGGATTCCTAAGGAGAAGTAAGATATGTTGCCGAGTTAAGGATTATCTAGCAATTCATTAGTGGGATCTTGGAAGGCACAACACTTCCAGTGTTCTAATTTGCATTCTTCGCATTCGAAAACTGGGGGGTGCGGAATGATATGAGGATATAGCAACATTGACTGCTATGTCAACCGGGAAACAAAAATCCGGAAACCAAATGCATCATCGAGACCAGGACTGCGCTACCAGCCCAGTAGAAACAAGTTGTACAAGATAGCCACAAGTAATGGCAATTTCTTAGCGTAATACATGCTTGTGTACTTTTGATAATAGAAGGAATTATATGAAAATAAATCCTTTTATTTTTATCTTGTTTCTTGTCTGAACGATGAACTAACTTTGTAATTTGAAAGTTAAACAAGTACTTCAAATGTTATAGTGCCGTAATGAACAGGATACGTCCTCTTCAAGAGCACCGTAAACATAAGAGGGCCCTCTTTTATGAAAACTCTCACGTTAAAGGGTTGGTTTCTGAAGAATTTATGCCCGAAAGCAAAAAACCTTTGAGGAAAAATGCACCCGAAGACAAACACGAAAGGACGCAAAAAGTAAACTTACGCAAATACTTATAGAAACACTCATATAAAAGGGATAATGGTCGGAACCAAAGTACTTCGAGGAAAATGCATCCGAGACTACATATAGTAAAGCGCGAACTAAAAAACGTGCACTAAATTCTTAGGAAAATGCAAAAGTTAAAGACTTGTATGGATATTCAAACGAAAGAAAGACTCAAACAATACTTGAGCAAAAATATGTATTTATTTACAAGAACATGCCAAAACGGTGGAAGTACAAAATGGGAAAAAGAAAAGAAAAGCTAAACTGCAGTGCCTCTGGAACCAGGAGGAAGAGAAATATCTGCATCCCCGGGAAAATTAGGTGGGTCCACCAGTGGCTCAACATTTTCATCAGTTTGGCCTTTGGCATCATCATCTTCTGATTCTTCTTCAATTCCCGAAAACTCAGAACCAGAACTAGAAAGGCCAGGTACATCAGACCTCGATGGGAGTCCACTTTTAGCAGTAACTCAAGCTCGCGTGCCTTAGCAATTTTGGCATCAAAGTCAATGACACCAGCTTTGGCCTCTTCCAAGATTGTTTTCCTCATACTGTACATAGCGTAAGTTTTTTCAACAACGAGGGAAGCCTCTCGGCACTTGAGTCCTTCTTTGAGTTGGTTACCTCGGCATAAAGGTTTTCCCAGGAGATCCTAGCAGATTTGAGGCTGACATCAAGGTCGCGGACAATTGAACTAAAGAGCCGATTATGCTCGATAGTTTTCCTGTACTTCTCTTCTAGCTGGGCGTGTTTCTCCCCCACAACAACAAGCTCTCCAATTTTGTAGTTCAAAGCTGCCTCTAAGTTAATCACTCTTTCAGCGGAGGCAGCCTCGCGCTTGGTTGCAGCAAGAACGGCGTCCTGGACTTCAGCCCATTTGGACTTGGCTTCATCAAATCTAACCCTCCGCGGGCTAATTTATTGGCTAAGGGCTACCACGTCTTGCTCGCTTTTCTGCAAACAAGCCTCCAAAACAACGACCTAAGTAGCTTTGGTTTCCAGTTCCGAGTGGCGGAGAACAGTTCCGTTCCATTCCACCAAAAGTTGATTCCGTTCAAAAGTAAGTTCCTCCTTCTCACGAATCAACCTCTGAAGGCACCCAGAAGCAAGAAAGTTTTCCTACAAAACAAGAAGAAGTAAAACTTAGAATACATTCACACCAAAGTAGAAGAAATAACAAAGGAAGAAAGGAACGTACTGCTGCGGCATTATGCATGGAGTTGTTCAACAAACACCCTTCCGAGAGTGCCTGAATCGTTTCCCAGTCTTTCACTGAAGCCAAAGGTTTAAGGTAATTATCAAGCTCCACCGGCCAGGATAGCAAGTTGCATCCGATAGATACCGAAAGAGTAATGTTCCTCCTCATTTGTGGATCTTCAGAAGGGGAAGCATAATTTTTCCCCAAATTCCCATGAACTAGGGACTGTGGAAGAGGAACATCCTCTTCATGGTCAGTACGGCCGGTGGAGGCGATGTAACAACTGTTGGTGGAAGAGTGGATGAAGATGGAAGTGATGTAGCAGTTGCTGGTATTGGTGAAGATGGATATGAAACTGATGGAGGTTAAGAGTAAGAAGCAATTGCATCAAATGTAATGCTGGTTATTGGTTGCTCGCCAACCAAAGACGTCAAGGACCTGGTACTCCACCCCGTACTACATGGCACAATAATTAGGGCCCAAAAACAGGATTTGACATTATCTACCAAATCAAACTCTCCCCAAAGTGTCGAGGCATCGTCCTCGGTTGGTGTGATTCTCTCAACAGGTCGAGCATCCTGTTGAGATGATGAGAATCGTTTTCTTCTATGAAGAGAAGCTTCCTCATCACTAGCTTCATCATCATCAATCATAACAGTGTCTATGACTGACCCGGAAGGAGGACCAGTCACCATCGCCACCGGAGATGACTCGGGGGCATTAATCTTTGCCCTCTTATTCTTTTCCCCGGCCGCGGAGGAACGTCTTCTCTTTGGTTGTTTATCCTATGGTCGGGGACTCCATAAAGAAGTGTTTGCACCCGAAACAGGCCCGGAGATACCTGTTCAAGTAAGTGCCTCCTGAAACAGCCTCGCTGTATCAGCAGAATCAGCCAAGACGTCCTCCTCGGGGACAGTAACAGAGCCCGCAGGTAGACCTAATTTCGTGAACAAGTTAGAAGGGTTCAACCAAGTTCTCCATATACAAAAAACTGAAGCAAGGTAAGTTAAAATTACTATGATATTTGGCCTTCCACTCGTATTTAAGGGCCAGTTCTTTCCACAAACAAGTTTTGGGCATCGTGACGTCCAAGATATTTTGAACCCACCGGTCCAAGCCTTCCATCACCGGTGGGATCCATCGAGTTGCTGAAACAAACGAAGGATGAAGTATCAATACGGCTATAGAAAAATACTTAGTAAAAGGAAATAGTAAACAAATAGCTTACGAGTGCGGTTCCAAGCGGCTTTAAAGGATGAAGCCATTGCCGGAATGATGTCATTGGTGGCGACTGCAATGAACCATTCCATCCACCCACGGTTGTTGTCATCATCTATGCTAGACAGCAAAGCATGGTGTCCACACTTGCAGAGGTTTATCATTCCTCCGCGGTAGATTTTGGGAGAATAGAGATTCATCATATGAGCTAAGGTTAGCTCCTCTCCAATCTCCTAGCATAAGTGTCGAAGGAAGGCGACCGTCCTCCACACTGAAGGACTTACCTGTGCCAAACACACCTAGTAGAGAAGGCAAAACTCCACAATCACGGAGTCAAGCTCTCCACTCAAAGAAAACGCACCCAAAGTAAAGGAATACATGTAAAAGTATGTAAAACCTTCCTTGGGAAGGGTCACTCGCTCTGATAGATCAGGAGCAATGATATCCAACTCATGGCAGCGACAGTCTTCCTTCACAACAGGAATAATGGAAGGACGAATGGAATAAGATTACCTACTAACAGCCCATATACGAGGGTTAGCAGTAGGGAATTTTTCTTCTATGTCCTTTGTGGTACTGAGTCTCCTTGGAATGATGGAACCCATCGTTGGAGAAGCAGAGTCCTCGGTTTTGTTCTTATTCTTTGAAAAACCAGCACGCTTGGAGGAAGAAGCCATTGAATAAGAAGAAGGAAAAGGTTTTTGTTTGAAGAGAATTAGAGAAAGGATGGAGAACAAATTTGCAAATAAAAAGTTCGAGAAATTATGAAGTGCAAAGGAAATGAATGATGCGTATAACTGAAATTTTGACGGCTAAATTCATGGCCATGATTACCTCGATAATCAGCAAAAGTTGTGTTGAATCGTGGGATGAGGTGTTCAGGACATTAAATGCGAAGAGACGTGCGTCTAATCAACCGTCAGAAGCCTTCAGAGGAAGTTATAGTAATTCCCGCCAAAAAAGTGTTTCTACCAACTTTTCGATAACACAAAGTTATGTCATCGGAAAGCAGGGGGACTATCTGTATAGGGTGAAATATGATATGACACGTTGTCATCTAAAGGAAAGATACATGGAACTCTAGACGAGGATGGCTGAAGACCGAATGCAGCCATTTCGCTTGTCACCGGAAGGGATAACGTTCATAAAAGTATATTAAATGCTCTGCGTCCGGTAGCATTTAATAAGGAATATCCTACAACAATAAAAGCAACGGCCCGTTACAGAGAATTTGGCATTTATATTCACCATTACATCTTCATCAATGAACCTCATAATTGACACTAAAGGAGGGCACAATCCTAGGACCTCCTTTCCTAGACGCAACTATAAATAGTGAGCCCAGTTATAATTGTTGAGGACACAAAATTTTCTGGCAGAACTTACACCATATTCTATACAAAGCTTAATACAATCTAACTTTTTCGCTTTTTGATCTCATCATTGTTGTGCCCGGAACTATTATCTCTGTTGTTTCATCTATATTTTAAGGCTAAATATTATATATTTCTTCAATTATTGTATTATTTTAGGATTAAATTAATTCACTTATCTAGAAACCACGTATAAATTCAACTGTATCGTTTTACGGGTAAACAATTCACATTTCTTCTTCTTTTGTTGTTGTCAATGTAGTTTCTTTTTTGCTTTCAAGTGACTAAAGTAAAGCGACGAAAGTTAAAACATTACACGGAGATGGGCAGATAGCGCTCAAAAATACCGTATAGCCTATAGAGGCAAATGGTGCTTGACGTACATTATCGCATGAAGCAAATGTTACTGATGCTTTTCATGTGGAAATTAACAAATAGTGTTTGACATGCTTATAATAGATTAAGAAAAAAGGTCGAAAGACAACTATTTGAAGGTCGTTGCTGAGCTAATTCAGAGGAGATAGGCCATAATTGTTTTAGTATATATCGTGCCCACATACAACCACAATTCTATTTATTCTATTTATCTTGAAAAGGGTTCGGAGTAGTTCCACTCCATCTAATTTTAATATTGGTATTATCGCCTAATCGCGCTTATGTCTCTAGATGTCTTATGTATGCAGTTTTCTGCAAAATTGTTGTCTTTTTTGAGGGAGTTTCTGTTTAACCCAAAAATAGATTTCTCAGTCAAAGTTAATATCAAGAAAAAATCGGATTACTGATAACCAAAATTACTTTACTTTCTTAGTTATTCAAAGAAAAAAAGAATAACGAATAATAGGTAAGGAAAGAAGGCTTAAAGTAGATCGATAATCTCTCCTAGAATTGTGTTTGAACACTTTGTATAAAGTAAAAGATTAATTGCATATATTGATAAAAATTCAGATGCCTTTACAAATGAGGATCAAGTCCTTATATAAGGGTACATAGTTATAACGATTTTCCTACTTAATTCTGGCTTGTTAATGGCATTAATTGTCTTGATTGCCCGTTGTCATATATAATTGTAACAGTTACATTAATGACTGAAGATTTTCTGTAATCACGATCAATGCCGATTTACCTTCCTTATTTATAACATATTCATGAACCTTCCCCTTTTACAATCTTCATTGCCGGTGCCTTTTCTGATGGGACACTGGAGGTATTTCGCTCGTGCCTTTTCAATTATTTTAATTTACTTAACTGAAAGTGCCACTTATCTCCTTGTTTATGGTCTATGTGTCATGCCTTTTTTCACCAATACAGATAGTCCCCCCATTTTCTAAATATTCTTAAGAACTGAATATTCGGGAAATGGTAAGTATTTATGGCGGGAATTTTGTGCCGCCTTTTCCCCATTATCATAATGCCTTCTTCAGAATCGATGAGACATACGTCATGTCCATTTAATGCTCAAGACATATGTCTCGTTGTAATTGGTTCTGCAATTTTTAATGCCTTTTTAGGGTTTTTCTGCGGCTGCAATTTTCAACTCCTAGATCTTCCTCTAGAGGGAGAGATCATAACGAATCCATGGGTGAATCTACTGTTTCTGAGATTGTCCCACACGAATTCTCTTTTGCATCAGATCTTGAAGCTATGAAAAAACAGGTTTGTTCCATAGAGTCTCTCAACCCCGCTGATCATTACCCTTGCTTGATTACTCCATGACTCCTTTCCCTAGTTCGACGTGAATGCCACTGGAAACCTGATTTTTCAGTAATGACCCCTAGTGCCAATCAAAGAATCACCTCTTACCATGAAGGTTATTTCTTTCTTTACACCTATCCCTTTACCTTAGGGTTTACTCTCCTATTGATCCCTTGATTATTGAATTTTGCCGTTATTTTAATGTCTGCCTGGGTCAAATAAGTCCAATTGTGTGGAGGACAGTTTCTTGCCTTCGTTAGTTGTGTGGCTTAGTTTTTGCCCTTTTTACCTTCCGTCACTTACTCTACCTGTATTCTCCAAAACTTTTTCGTGAAGGTATTTTTCCCTCGTGGCTAGAAGTAAAAGAGTTTTAGTCATCCCCGAGGATAACCGTGACCGTGGTTGGCATGCCCGATTTGTTGCTTCCCCCACTCGTGAGTTAGTGGACAATAAACATATGCCCTTCCCTGAAAAGTAAAACTTTGCACGTAAGTATTTTTCCTCTTATTTCTTTGCTTTCCTTGACGTTTTAATTTTTTTCACGTATGTGTGTGTTCATTTTTCAGCAACCATGGAATTCTTCAAATAAATTCTTGACTTTCATGATTGGGTAAAAAGAATGTTGACTACTGCTCCCATGGACAAGAGATCTTGGAAATTTCTCACAGAAATTTGGATGGAAAGTGAAGACCTACGGTAAATTTTTATCGCCATGGTTCTCATTCTCTTTATTCTTCCTTTTCTTTTGATACATATATTTCTTTCTCTTTTTTAGGGTTTGCCATTCGTGGCATCAACCCCGCTTCTGTTCCTTCTTCTAGGCTTTCTGTAAGCTCTGCACAAGAGCATATTTTAAGTGTATCTTCCTCCGAGAGGAAGAATGCTGAAGCTCGTGGCGCTGAAGAAGAAAAAGAAGAGGATACCGAAAAAGGTTCCTTAGTGAGGAAACCACGAGGCAGAAGGCGCGTGGTTTCAGATAATGAAGCCCCTGTCTCTGAAGACCCCCTCCAAGTTCAATTCTTTTTAGCCTTGTTGATTAACAAGAGAGTGTCCTCTTGGACATCTCTGATGATGATGCTGGTAACTTTGATAACCGCCCCTCAAGTCCCATTGACAAATTCTTTGCCCAAAGATTTGAGGGTGAAGAGAAATTTGGTCCTGTTTCAGAAGAACCACCACTTATCTCTTCCGATGAAACCAGTTGCCCCCGCTGTCAATCCTTCTCCTTACTTGCCTATAGCCACCCCAGTTGCTGCTTCTCGTAAAGAAGCTGAGCCTTCTGGCGGTAGATGGGGTATGAAAAAAGTTTTAATTGAAGTCCCCAATAGTGGGAATCTATTGAAGAAATCTGGATAAGCCGTTGTGTGGTTAAAACCATTGCTTGGTCCCGTAGAAAGGAAGGGTCTTGAGTCCCTGTCACAACCCCAAACTCTCTCTGTAGGATGTCGTGATGGGACTTAGTCTCTAAGACTAGGTAAGCCGATTACTATAACAATTAAGCCAGTTATTGACATTGATAATTTTGAAATAAAGTTTAATATAAATAACGATACAAGAGCGAAATGATCCTACCCGGCAATAATCATAACAACCTCCCAAGACTGGTAATACAGAGTCACGAACTCTATCTGAATACATGGAATAATCTCAAGGATCGAAATACAATATTGTTCAAATGATAAACTGACAGTACAATGTAAGGAAAGGACTCTAAGGGGACTACGACGACCAAGCAGCTCTACCTTGAATCCTTGCGATCAACAAGCTAACTTTCCCTAGGTACGATATATCCAATAACTGGATCTGCACAAAAATGTACAGAAGTATAGTATGAGTACAGCACGATCAATACCCAGTAAGTATCAAGACTAACCTCGGTGGAGTAGTGACGAAGTACAAGTCAAGACACTCATTAGACAAATAACATATGCAATATATAAGTTTAAAGTTAATAATGGAAAATAGAAATCAGGAACTGGCAACAAGAATCAATAAGTGATATAAACGGTAAAGTAATAAGAACACCGTGAAGTATCGTTAAAACCAAATAAGTAACACAAAGGACAACCAATTAATCGAGTCATTCCAACACAAGTTTCACAACGTAATCATTCTGTGATACCTCATCTCATAGTCATAAGTCACGGGTCTCAACCCACCCTCATATACTCACGGCACCATGTGCCCACATCTCAAATCATAACTGCACGGATAACTCATGGGCCAATATCTCAATCTGCACGACATGATCACAGGCTCACATTCACAACCTGTCCGGCGTGGTCACAGGCTCACAATCAAAATTCGCCTGGTGTGGTCGCAGGATCAATATCACAATCCGCTCGGCGTGGTCACAGGCTCACAATCAAAATTCGCCTGGTGTGGTCGCAGGATCAATATCACAATCCGCTCGGCGTGGTCACAGGCTCACAATCAAAATTCGCCTGGTGTGGTCGCAGGATCAATATCACAATCCGCTCGGCGTGGTCACAGGCTCACAATCAAAATTCGCCTGGTGTGGTCGCAGGATCAATATCACAATCCGCTCGGCGTGGTCACAGGCTCACAATCAAAATTCGCCTGGTGTGGTCGCAGGATCAATATCACAATCCGCTCGGCGTGGTCACAGGCTCACAATCAAAATTCGCCTGGTGTGGTCGCAGGATCAATATCACAATCCGCTCGGCGTGGTCACAGGCTCACAATCAAAATTCGCCTGGTGTGGTCGCAGGATCAATATCACAATCCGCTCGGCGTGGTCACAGGCTCACAATCAAAATTCGCCTGGTGTGGTCGCAGGATCAATATCACAATCCGCTCGGCGTGGTCACAGGCTCACAATCAAAATTCGCCTGGTGTGGTCGCAGGATCAATATCACAATCCGCTCGGCGTGGTCACAGGCTCACAATCAAAATTCGCCTGGTGTGGTCGCAGGATCAATATCACAATCCGCTCGGCGTGGTCACAGGCTCACAATCAAAATTCGCCTGGTGTGGTCGCAGGATCAATATCACAATCCGCTCGGCGTGGTCACAGGCTCACAATCAAAATTCGCCTGGTGTGGTCGCAGGATCAATATCACAATCCGCTCGGCGTGGTCACAGGCTCACAATCACAATCTTCTCGGTGTGGTCACAGGCTCAATAGCAACACGAAAACAGATAATACAAGAACACATGGGCATGTTTAATAAATATCAAGTTTCATACTCCTGAGCTAGTGCAAGTGCATGCTATGGTGTATGCTTGTGCGAGTGTACTAATGCAGCCCAAGTTAGTAAGTAATATCAAAGATATCGAGTAGCTCATCGAAGCAGCCTAACAAGTCACGTAAGGTGTATGACATACACAAGGAAAAACACATCATCTCATAAAAATCACCAACACAATGTCCCCAAGCCATCACACATTATCCCTATACTGCCACCCTTATCTCTCTGATGGCCACCCGTATCACTCTACCCTGACAATATCATTAGCCACCCTTATCTCTCCAATAGTCAACTGTATCACTCCGTACATTCAACAATAGTGAGATGCCACCCTTATGCACTGCATAATAACAACGGTGAAATACCCCCTTATATTCCGCATAACAATAACCAAACCACACAACAATTCACAAAGCTAACATCACAACAACACGACCTATCAACACTTACCACAAGTGCCCATAGGCCTCAATCATTCCAAAGATCCAATAATATCAATATTCTACAACAAATAACCCATGACTCAAGCACAATTTCTATAGAATCTCAATAATGATAAAATGAATGGGAAAGTATATCAACAAGGAACAACACCCCCTTTAAACACAACTTCAATTAAAAAAGATTAATGACTTTCGATAACCTCAATTCCAATTAATTGTTTAAGGATAATCTCAATAGTTAAAGTATTTCCATGAAATGGCAAGCTTTAGATTCTAGTGTATGAATTAGGATAACAATGAAAGAGAAATGACAAACTAGTACTACATCTAAATGCATGAGAATAACCCGGCAACAAAAAGGATATCATGTACAACAATTTCAACTAAGAGTAACTCCGTAATAAAAGAGGTCACTTAGTGATAAAAATAGTAACAACTTCAAATAAAGCATATGATAGCAACTCGACAAGTAAAGGATGTGACATGTAACGACAACTTCAAATAAAGTATGTGATAGTAGACATGATGAATAAAAGATATAACATGTGCTAACAATTCCAAATAAATACATGAATGAAGCCTAAGAGTCTAAACCGATCGATTTTCACAAATAAGCCCAAGTACGTACTGTCACCTCGCATGCACGGCTTTCACATAACACAATTATCACAAACGACTCAAATCCTAAAGGGTAGTTCTCCCACACAAAGTTAGGCAAGATATTTACCTCAAATAAGCTAAATTGATACTCTAAAATAAACTTTTCGTGTGAAACAATCTCCGGATGGCTCAACTCTAGCGAAAATAACTTAATATCATAAATAAAAACCATATGAAACAATTCCAGATAATAAAGATTCGATCTTTAATGAAAACTAAAAAGTCAATCCAAAATGTCAACCCCAGGCCCGCACCTCAGAACCTGAGAAAATACACAAAATTTGAACACCCATTCCGATACGAGTCCAACCATACCAAAATTATCCAATTCTGACATCAAATCAACCTTCAAATCCTCATTTTATATTTTTGAAAGTTTATACAAAAATTCTCATTTTCTCCCATTCAAATCACTAATTTAATGTTAAAAACAAAGATGGAATCATGAAATATAATTCAATCCGTATAAAGAACACTTACCCAATCCAAAGTGTGAGGATCCCCTTCAAAATCGCCCAAATCCAAGCTCCATAGCTCAAAATATAATAAAATGACCAAGACCTTCAAAGTAGAGTACGTTAAACACTGCTCCAGAGGTACCCTTTGTGATCATGGGCACAAACCTTACGATCGCAATTACAAAATTTTCCAGGACAATTTTTACCCTATGCGATCGCACCATTTCTTCGCGATCGCAATGAACAAACTTCCATTAACCCTTCCCAACTCTTCTCAGATAGTTTGTAGTGTATCAGCCATACTTTATAGTACATATGTCCAAATGACAAATGGTTTAATTTTTTAAAAATTATACACAAAGAGCTAAAACTTTCATTTTTGAATCATCTCCAAATTCCTTATATATTGCAAGATATAAGCTTCCAAATTCGGGTTAGTGACAACATAATTTTCTTCTTCGCAAGTGCGAAGCCTCCTCCGCGAACGCGATGCACAGGTCCATTTTTCCCATTTTACTCTTCGCGATCGCGACTAATTCTATGCGATCACAATGTACACCCCTGTAGCTAAAAACTAGCAGCTAAAACTGGCCTAGAAATGGCCCGAAATTACATCGAAACTCACCCGAGACCCTCGAGACCCCGTCCGAACATACCAACAAGTCCCATAATATAACGTGAACCTGCTCGAGGCCTCAAATAACATCAAACAATATCAAAACTATGAATCGCATCTCAAATTGAACTTATGAACTTCCAACTTATACAACTCGCGCCGAATCATATCAAATCAACATGGAATGACGTCAAATTTTGCATTCAAGTCCCCAATGACACAATAGAGCTATATCAACTCCCGGAATCTGCAATTTCTCCTCCAAAAGATATTCTAAAATAATTGAAAAAGCAATTTGCAGATTTCTTTTGGGGGTATAATGACTCCAATAAAAAGTACCATTGATGTGCTTGGAACAAGTTGTGTTTCCTAACTTTAGAGGGAGGTGCTGATTTCAGAAGTTTGGAGGATATATCCAAGACCTTTACTGCTAAAAGGTGGTGGAGGTTGAGGACTCAACGTTAATTTATTGTCCAAATTCATGATCAATAAATATTGCTAGAGAAATCATCTGGTAGCCAAGAAAAAATAATGTGCTGATTTTAGTTGTTGGAGGGAGCTGATGAAGATTTGAAATAAGATGGAGCCTCATATCTTGTGTAAAGTCCAACAAGGAAACATCTCCTTTTGGTGGGACAATTGGAGTGGTATGGGACAATTAGCACAATTTCTATTATTCAAAACCCTGGCAATCTTTTGGTGGAAGATTGTATTACAGAAGGAGCATGGAATATTAAACTACTTGAATTATTGATTCCTACCAATATGGTTCAGCACATCAGAGAAATCAAAATTGGAAATACTCAAGGAAAGGATAAAGCAATATGGAGATTGTCTACTGATGGTCTTTTCTCCTCCTCAATTTCCTTTGATCTTCTAAGACAAAGAGGTGGACAACATCAAATGTGGAAGGACACTTGGATTAAACACATACCTTTCAAAATCTCATTCTCAATGTGGAGGATGTGGAAGAAAAAATATTCCAGTTGATGAAATTATCTTCAGATTTGGGCAATGTGTGGATTCTAAGTGTTCTAGTTGCAGACAGCCACAGGAAGAGACTATTGAACATATTTAAATACTAGTCCTAAAGCTAGAGCAGTACGGACTTTCTTTTCTAAGGCTTTAGGTTTTTATTCAAATCCCCAAAGCCTCTATATAAGAACACTCACGTGGAAGAATCAGACAACCTCAAATGTTTATATCAGGACTTTGTATCACATAGCACTAGTTTACATCTACTGAGAAATCTGGAAAGCTAGATGTGGAGCAAGATATGGCAAAGGATATCCAACTATGGAGAGAATATGGAATGAAATTCTCTTCCATCTAAATATACACTTGAAAAAAGTTGGAGTACAAATTGATTTGAAATGGAACTGGTATGCTCTTTGCAAGGAACTGGACAGTAGAAGACATTCTTTAACTATTAAACCAGTCACATGGGAGAAACCTCCAAGTAGCTGGATTAAAGTTAATACAGATGAAAGCAGTAGTTCAGGAAATCAAACAACAGGTATATGAGGCATTGTAAGGGATAGAAATGGAGACTTAATTATGGCTTTTTCTAAAAAGCTCCATTTCTGCACTAACAATCAAGCAGGGATTCAGGCTGCTTTATTTGCGGTTAATTGGTGCAATCAATAGGGATATTGTAACATTATTTTGGAGTTAGACTCACCACTGGTGGTAAATATGCTAACTAACAAGAATGGAATCCCTTGGGAATTGTCTCCAAGGATAGAAGAGATTAAGGATAGTTTGCAAATTCACAAATACAAAATCCAACATTGCTACAGAGAAGCAAACTCTGTAGCAGATGTTCTTGCTAAAGCTGCAAGTAACATGCAAAATGGAGATGTTGTTTTTTTCTATAACTGGAAAGACCTTCCAATGGATGCTAGAGATTGCTCGAGGATGGATCAAATCTAGATTCCTAATTTTAGGATCAGGAGACAAAGGAAAGGAAATTTCTTAAGGTTATGTCTACGCTCTAATGTAATTGGGAACTGTTCTCACAATTCTTTTGGAAATTTAACTTCTTTAACCTAGTTGTCTTTGCACTAGTATCTCTCTTTATTCTTGGAAATGTTACAGTACATGATGTGGAGATAACATGTATATTTTTGTCATTAAAAATATGTATAAAATTAGGCATGCCTAACTTACTTGATGTAGATGGAGAGGTAAGGTTTTACGTCCCCCTTCTTCATGTGTTCTCATTTTGGATGCTAATATACAGGCTTGGGGTTATGCCTAAACCCCCACCGTGAAAGTGAGTTTTAAGTTTAAAAAAAAACTCCCGAAATTGAAATTCGAACCCGATATCAACAAAGTCAACTCCCGATCAAACCTCTCAATCTTTCAAACCTTCAACTTTATAATTTTTGCCAAAATGCATCAAATCAACCTACGAACCTCCAAATCCGAACATATGCCCAAGTTCAAAATCACCATACGAAGCTATTGGAATTATCAAAACACCATTCCGGAGTCGTCTACACAAAAGTCAAATTCCGGTCAACTCTTTTCACTTAAACTTCTAAAATAAGAATTGTTCTTCCAAATTAAATCCCGAATCGTCCAAAAACCGAACTCAATAATACATGCAAGTCTGTTACACAATACGAAGCTTCTCAAGACCTTAAGCCACCGAACGGGATACTAATTCTCAAAATGATCGACCGGGTCGTTACAGTCCCACAATTCTTTGACTCTGATAAATGATATCATACATTCCTCCCTCAAGGTATATTTTTTCTCTTTTTACTTTCCTTCCCTTCCTTTCACATTTGTAACTCCCTTTCTATGTGTTTTTATAGATCAATTTGACAGGTACAGAGCTTATGAGAAGGATTTCTTGGATAGATCAGCAGGTGATTGAGTTGCGCACCAAGGCTGATAATTGGAATGAGCAATTTGAAGGCCTTCAGCTGGAGAAAGATGTTCTTGATGAGGAGAAAGGATCTTTAGAACAACAACTGAAGATAATTACCGCCGAACTAGCGATTTTAAAAGCTTCCTCCAACAAAGTTGAAAAAGACAAGGACATATTAGAATCCTCCTTCACTGAGCAACACTCCAAGGTAACTGAAAAAATAGGAAGATTGAAAGAGCTTGAAAGAGCTTCTTAACCAGAAAGAGGTGTACGCGGGTGATTTGGTGCAGATGCTCACCCAAGCTCAAGAATACTTTCGTGCCTCGTTGGACAAGATTTAGTTCCTTGAGAGTTCTCTTACTCCCTTGAAGGCATCTTATGAAGCTTCAGAAGCAGAGAAGGAAGAGTTGAGGGTTGAAATTGAATATTGGGATACAGATTATGAGGCCCTTGAAGACAAGTTGATACTTCATGTTAGTTGGGCTTTCTTGAACACCCACTTTGAGACTCTAATTGAAGCTAGCTAGGAAGGTTTTGACCTTGATGTTGAAATCGCAAAGGCTAAAGAAATGATTGAACAAACTCAACAACGTCAAAGCTTCTTAACACCCGAGGATGAAGGTTTCAAAGATGATGGAGATGGACTTACTCCTAGTTAAGATGATATTCAACCTTCGTCTTCTCAAGTTAATCCCTCTTCTCCCGTGGATAATGCTCCCTAGTTTTTTACCCTTGGCATTTGTGAAAGTGATTTGACCTTGCTTTGGTTTTTGTTGAAGCTCATTTTTTTTTGGGGGGGGGGGGG
>AWOL01S0014489.1:82446-94690 GCA_000715115.1 Nicotiana otophora
CCTCTGTTTATAGGGCAATGATATAAATATCTTTTTGCTGCATATTATGCTTTTTGCTCTTTAAGTGTTTAGAGATTATATTTGCATTAAAAAATGCTTTAGTATACTGCGCCTTCAATATGCACAGGTATTTTATAAAAGAGGGCTCTTTTATATTACAAACACTGATGAAGATAGCATCTCATCTTCATATTGTGCAAAGATATGAAACATGAAGTAATTTGAAGACGTTTTATTGTACTTTCAAATAAATAATCTTGTACAACATTATTATAACTGCTTCATTTGTAACAGGTTTACAAATACGGCTACTTTTTATCGTGAATAAATCTATGGCCTTAACCTAGAAGCTCGTGGGAGTATTCTTTAGGTTTTTTAACTCTCCACTGGCCATTCTTTCTGCGAGCTCGAACGCCTTTGCAAATTTGATATTTTCTTCAAGGTTTTAACTCTGGCTAAACTATGCTTTTGTGGTCTATATCTTCTTTCCTTGTGTATTCTTCCATATGCATAGTCCCCCCAGTATTGGAATATTGAAGCATGAGATCTTGAACATTGGATCTTCTCTTTACTTTTGGCCCTTTTCCTGAAAAAAGAAATACATACGGGACTCGGAGGTAATCTTTTAGATAATGACTGCATAACCCTTTGTCATCATAAATGTTGTAACCTAGACCGGGAATAATTAAGTATTTCACGTGTCTTTAGGGTATAATATCATCATTTGGTACGGGCCAGCTTTTTGCCTATCACCTAAAATTGTTAGTAAAATTTAAATGAACAAAGTAAAATTAAACTTTTGTGATACCTGACCATGGGTATTAACCTCTTTTAGAAGTAATACTTCTTCAAATAGACTGCATTCCAATGAGATGGTAACACCTTGCCGTCAATGGTTTCTAACTCGTACGTTCCTTTTCCAGCAATGCCTTTAACTCTATATGGGCCTTCCCAATTTGGACTCAACTTTCCTATGTTCGCTGCTTTTGTTGTCCGAAACACCTTTTTTAGGATGAAGTGTAACACTCCCTAAATTCGGACTAGGTGTGGACATGTTAAATGAGTATTAATGTTACATTTTAGATATATGAAGTACTATCAGGATGATTATGGGTGAAAATAGTCATTTGGAATCAAGACGGAGAGTGAGGTGCATAAGATTCAATAAAATCGACAAAGTTTATGGAAGGTCTGTATTTTATCCTACTTTTATGGATTTATGTTAGGAATTGGAGAAAACAAAAAAACATGAAAGCTTTAGATCTTTGAAATAGCTTTCCAACGCTATATTATGGAGCTTGAACGGATCTTTGTGCAAAAGGTTATGTGCATTTTATTGGACAATGCACAGTATGCGCGCCAATGTGTGCGCCCAGATGGGTCCGTGCGCGGCCGCACACTTGTGGGAGTGCTACTGCCATGCTGCATGTCCAGGTGTGCAGTTGAGCCTTCAGGTGCGCGGGAGTGCACACAGGGGGGTCATTGTTAAAGCCCTACTTTGTCCCCCACACCCCAAAACACAAAAACTTACTCTAGAAAGGGAAGCTCTCAAGAACCTAACTCCTCAAAGGTATCTTCACCATCCAAGGTAAGTTCTAATGATGATTCTAAGTTGATTTCAATTCTCCAATACCTTATTAACATGGGTAAACCCTCCAAATCGTTATATATTCGATTGGGACATAAGTTTTGAGAGACAAAAACCTAAAACTCATATTCAAGAGGATCGAACTTCAAAAGGTAATATATTCCACCTCTACTTGATTATAGTATTGGATTAATGATTATAGACTCCAGTTCATGAGATATGAGTTGATGGGTTTGATAGAAAAGCATGAACGGTTATAGGTTTGGGTTATTGATTGTTGATTATTGATTAAGGGTGTTGTTTATCTTATGGGTGATAAAGAATGATATTGATTATAACAATTTGAGATTTTGTATTATCTAGGAGCAAAAGAATAAATTGTTGGGTGTAGAAACACCATTAATAATGACTGAAGCTTTATGTCTACCAAGTGATTGTTGATTATTGGTTAAAGGTGTTGTTTATCTTATGGGTGATGAAGAATGGTATTGATTATAACAATTTGAGATTTTAGTATTATCTAGGAGCAAAAGAATGGGTTGTTGGGTGTAGAAACACCATTAATAAGGACTATGAAGCTTTATGCCTACCAAGTGTTTGATAAAAGGCCTAGTGGCCAAAACATGATTATTATTGCTAATATGGAATCCATTTGACTTGTATTGATATAGATTAAAGTCGAAAGGGTTGGTGAATGTTGTATTACGCTCAAGAGCAGGAAGTTAAGGTATGTGAGGCTAACTCTCTATGTTTGGGAATGTTAATAATTCTCCCTACACTACGATCCTTCTACGACGTTACTAATTGCCTCAGAAATATAGTTAAGCCTAGTTCCTTGAATAGTTGTAGAACTTCTATTATCTAGTTTCATAACTCGTTCATGACTTTCATTCTGAACATTGTGAGCTTAGTTCATAATCAATATAATCTTGGGTTTGATGCCCATGGGTCTCAGTCTAGATTACTCAGCATGTCATAAACAATTGAAGTTTCAGTTTTCATAATCAGTTCAAGAATACATGTCTCAGTCTATTCCTATTCAGTATTCTAGTATCATGTAACTCAATATGATTCAGTATTTTAGCATCACATATTGTA
The DNA here is from genome assembly GCA_000715115.1 of Nicotiana otophora. Lineage (NCBI taxonomy): Eukaryota > Viridiplantae > Streptophyta > Magnoliopsida > Solanales > Solanaceae > Nicotiana > Nicotiana otophora. The sequence continues at coordinate 85,133 of AWOL01S0014489.1, forward strand.
GTATGATTTTCAGTTTTAGAATTTAAATCCCCGAATGTTGAACACCTGTATTTAGGCCTGAGGCCGTAGTTTATATGCTTTATGCATATTTGGGCCTGAGGCCGTAGTTTATATGCTTTATGCATATTTGGGCCTGAGGCCGTAGTTTATGCTTTATGAATGTTTGGGCCTGAGGCCATAGTTAATGCTTTATGCATTTTTGGGCCTAAGGCCGTAGTTATGTATATGTATACTTGGGCCTGAGGCCGTAGCTTATGCACATATACATATTTGGCCCGAGGCTATAGTTTATTCAGATAAACAGGTTGTTCATCATTCAGAAGAGGGAGTATTCATATCCTTACTTCCTTTGTTCAGTTCAGTTATCAGTTATCATTTCAGTTATCAGTTATCAGTTTAGTTATCAGTTATCATTTCAGTTTTAGTTTCAGTTTCAATAGATATCATTTCAGTTACCAATTATCAATTCTTAGTTATAAACTTAGTTTCAGTTTCAGCATTTATAATTCTTTCTTTCAGTTGCTTTACATACCAGGGCAATTCAAATGCATTGACGGCCCTTTTGTCCGGGGCCTACATCTCACGATGCAGGTAATGATTTACATGTCAATGATTCAGAGCGCTAGGATTCTCGTACCAGCTATTTGGTGATCCTTATTTCTTTCGAGGCATTATCATTACCTTACAGTGTTCAATAATTTTAGACAGTCAGTATTTTTAATACTTCATTAGAGGCTTCATAGACTAGAGTAACAGTTACACAGAGTTGCAGGATTTTTATGTCAAGCTATGTTGGCTACAAATATGTTTCGAAATTGTATTAGTATTTTCGCACTTTGATTTATATAACTCAGACTTCCAGTATATCAGCATGTATTAGCTTATCTTCCGTAGTTAATATGTTATGATACCACATGTTGATTCAGTCAGCAGTTGGTTCGCTCGATCACATGTAGTCAGGCATCAGGTGTCGTGTTACGTCCAGGCCCAGGTTCGGGGAGTGACACTAAGTCCCCAATTTTGAAATACCTCAGGTTTGCTTTCCTGTTATAGTATCATTCAATCATCTGCTTTTGAGCCGCCATCCGAATTAATGCTACTTCTCTTCTTTCTTTTGTCAAATCCAAATTTACTCGTAGCTCTTCTTTATTGTTTGCCTCACTTGAATATGTGTACCCCGTGCTTGGTTCGCCTATCTCCACTGAAATTATAGCTTTTGTTCCATATAAAAGTGAAAATGGGGTTTCTCCCGTGCTAGTGTTTGCCGTTGTTCGGAAAGCCCATAACACACCTGGTAGTACTTCTGGCCACTTGCCTTTTGACTCTTCCAATCGCTTTTTAAAATTGTTTATGATGACTTTATTTGTCAACTCAGCTTGCTCGTTAGCCACTGGGTGGTAAGGTGTAGAATTAATTCATTTAATCTTCGAGCTTTGGAAAAATTCAGTAACGTTCGCACTTATGAATTGCGGCCCGTTATCACAAACGATCTCCTTTGGGACTCCAAATCGACATATTATGTTCCTCGAAATGAAATCCATAACTTCCTTTTCTCGAACCTGTTTAAAGGCACCCGCTTCTACCCATTTTGAGAAATAATCCGTTAGAATTAACAAAAACCGTACCTTTCAACCTTAACTTGAGGCAATGGTCCTACGATATCCATCCCCCATTTTATGAACGGCCATGGCGATATAACTGAATGCAACAATTCCGTCACTCGATGCATATTATTAGCGTATCGTTGGCATTTATCGCACCTTGCTACAAAGTTTTCTGCTTCCTCTTCCATTTTTGGCCAATAATATCCCACTCTTATTAGTGTCTTTACCAACGATCTTCCCCCGACATGATTATCGCAATGCCCCTTGTGTACTTCTCTCATTATGTATTCTGTTTGTGAAGGTCCAAGGCATCGTGCTAAAGGTCCACCAAATATTTTGTGATATAAAATCCCACGAATTAAGAAATATTGAGCATCCTTCAATCGTAGCAACTAGGATTTCTATTTATCCTCAGGAAAAATACCATACTGCAAAAAGTTCACAAATTCGTTTCTCCAATCCCAAGTTAAATTATTCAAATTTACCTCATTCTTGGTTCGGTCAAAGGATGAATGAAATAAGTGTACCACAACAGCATTTTCTGCATTTCTCGCATCAGTGACATATGCGAGATCTGCCAATGCGTTTGATTCTGCATTTTCCTCCCTGGGTATTTGTCCAGCTTTCCATGTCTGGAACTGCCAAAGCAATTCTCGTACCTTTTCAAGGTACTGCTGCATTCATGTTTCTCTTGCCACGTAAGTACCCTGCATTTGATTGACTACTAGTTGCGAGTCACTTTTGATCACAATTTGTTCAATACCAAGCTCTCGTGCGAGCTCCAAACCTTCAATCACAGCTTCATACTCTGCCTCATTGTTAGTAATTAGGTAACATTTTATCGCCTGCCTTATGATTTCACCTGAGGGTGGAATTAAAATAATCCCTAATCCTGCTCCTTTAACATTTGAGAAACCCTAAGTAAACAAGGTACAAGTCCTCGGATTAGCTCCAGTAAATATTCGTAGCTCTTTTTCTGCTTCAGAAATCAAGCTTGAGCTAAAATCTGCTACGAAATATGCTAACACCTGAGACTTTATAGCGGTTCTAGGCTGATATATAATATCATATTCTTGATAATTCTTGCTTATGCAATATATTCTTTAGTGGAAAAGCAGTTACAACAGAAATAGGGTGACATTGAAAGTAGGGTCGTAACTTCTTTGATGCCATAATTAAAGCTAAAGCAAGTTTTTTTTTCTATGTGAGGATACCGTGTCTCACCATCTAGTAATGACTTGCTAACAAAATAGATTGGGGATTGTTTACCTTTATCTTCACGTACCAGTACCGCGCTTACCGCCACTTCTTACACAGTAAGGTAGACGAGCAATCTCTCCCTGTCTTTTGGTTTTTCTAACAAGGGCGGATTTGACAGATACATCTTTAAGTCCTTCAGAGCTTGTTGACATTCGTCAGTCCATTCAAACTGATTTTGCTTTTTTAATACTGAAAAGAACTTAAAGAATTTTTTCGATGACTTGGATATAAACCTTCCTAGAGCCGCTACCCTACATATTAATCTATATACTTCTTTCTTGCTCGTGAGTACATCTGGTATTTCTTCAATAGCTTTGATTTGTGGGGAATTTACTTCAATACCTCTGTTAGAAACAAGAAAACCCAAATATTTACCTGAAGCTACGCCAAAAAGCGTAGTTTTCCGGATTCAACTTCATGTTGTACTTGCGGAGAATTTCAAAGGTCTCAGCCAAATGTTGAAAATGATCCCTTGACTGTGTTGACTTTACCAACATATCGTCTATATAGACCTCCATAGTTTTCCCCAAGTGTTCTTGAAATATTTTGGTCACCAATCTTTGATACGTGGCTCCAGCATTTTCAAGCCAAATGGCATGACTTTGTAGCAATAAGTCCCCCTATCTGTGATAAATAAGGTTTTTTCCTCATCTAAAGGGTCCGTTTTTATCTGATTTTAACCAGAATAGGCATCTAAAAAACTTAAAAGCTCATGACATGTGGTAGAATCAATTAATTGGTCTTTGTGTGGTAAAGGAAATGAATCTTTAGGACAAGCCTTAGTTAAATCGGTATAATTAATCTACACAGACTCGCCATTTTTCATTCTTTTTTGGAACCACAACAGTATTAGCTAACCAGTCAGAGTACTTTACCTCTCGTATTGAACCGATTTTTAGCAGTTTTTGTACCTCATCCTGGATCACTTGATTTTTAAATGCCCCTTGCTTCCTTTTCTTCTGCTTGACAGGTGGATGTAATGGATCCTCATTCAGCTTATGAGTCATCACCTCCGGTGGTATACCTATCATATCTGAATGTGACCAAGCAAAGCAATCTGCATTAGCACGTAAAATTCCAATTAACTTACCTTTCATTTCCGGGCTCAATTTTGCTCCGATGTAAACCTTTCTATCTGGACAGTGGACAAATAATATTACAGCTTCAAGATCCTCCGTGGTTGTTTTGATGTTCTCATTTTCCTCTGGTTTTTGAATCACATCAGGTCTTGAATCCACATCAGTTTGACCTTGTGTGCTTTCTATTGAGGTATGGATAGAATTGTCCCCAACTGAATTCTTTAATTTCTATTTTGCGTCTGCATTGTTAGTTGTTGTATTTGCAATCACCACTAAATTAATACTTCGTGAGGCCTGTTGATCTCCCCGGATTTGTTGGATCCTCCACTGTGATGGAAATTTGATAACTTGATGCAACGTGAACGGGACAACATCCATATCATGAATCTATATCCTACATAAGATTATATTATAGGCCATGTCCGCATCTATTACCTGGAACTTTGTGTCTTTGATGACTCCTTCTGCAAATGTAGCCAGCACAACTTCTCTTTTTGTAACGACACTTAAATTATCAAACCCAGATAATGACCGTGCTTTTGGTATGATCTTATCATTAACTTGCATTTCATTTACCACTCTCAGTAAAATGATATTCACTTAGCGATCTTGGTCAATCAAAACTCGTTTAACATTAGTATCATGTACAAGTAAAGATATTACTAGTGCATTATTGTCAGGAATCATCAAGCCATCCACGTCTTCATCATCAAACATTATACAGTAACCTTCCAAGACTTAGAGAACTCGTTTCCCATGAGTGACAGTGACCTTTGATGTCTTTTTTGCAGGTACGTTACCCCATTTACTTCATCTCCTCCAGTTATGATGTTTACCGTTTTCTTTGATGATGGAGGCTTTGGGGGTTCTTACCTATTTTTCATGTATGATTGTTTTCCGTATTCACTGAAAAAATAAGTAAGATAACCTTGCTTCAGTAGATATTAAACTTCCTCTTTGCAAAAGCCTGCAGTCTGATGTTATATGGCGGTGATCATTGTTAAACCCGCATCAGAAATCTAGGTTCCTTTTGTTCGAATCCGATCTCATCTCTTTTGGCCATCGTACCTTGTCTTCCATTCCTCTTAGAAAAGTCACCAATTCAGAAGTGCTGATGTTAAAACTATAATCTCCGATTCGTGCTAGAATCATTGCTTCGAGTGTCCCCCTCCTTTTTGAATCGGGAAGAAGAACTCGCCTCTTTTTGCCTTGATCTCGAATCAAAACGTGCATTCTCTTATTTAGGCGGGGAATCTCGCCCCAGAGGTCCCATGTAAGGTTCGTACTTGTTCTTACTAGACCTTCTCTATGATTCCGAGCGTCTTGGCCCCGACCTTTTATCTGCCCTTGGCTGTGTAACCGCATCTTCTTCTATCCTCAGCTTTGTGTTGTATCGATTGTACACATCGTTCCAAGTTATTGCAGGAAACTCTTGCAAACTTTGTTTCAAACTCCTTGTGGCTTCTGAACTTTTTTCATTCAAATTGCTTGCAAATGTCATAGCTGCCTAATTATTAGGTACTCGTGGCAGCATCATTCTCTCACGTTGGATTCTATCTACGAACTCTCTGAGCAATTTTGTACTCCCCTGTTTAACTTTGAATATATACTCCATCCTTTTTTTCAACTTTTTGAGCCCCCGAATGTGCCTTTATAAATAAATCTGCAAGCTCAGCAAAAGAATCAATGAAGTTTTCAGGCATGAGTGAGTACCATGTTGACGCCCCTTTCGTGAGATTTTCGCCAAATTTTTTAACCAAGACTGATTCAATCTCCTGCTTGGTTAAATCATTCCCTTTCACGCCTGTGGTGAACACAGTAACGTGATCCCGTGGGTCGGATGTCCCGTCATATTTAGGGATATCAGGCATTCTAAACTTTTTGAGAATTGGCAAAGGTGATGCATTGGCTTCCAGGGTTGTTGTGAATATTTGTCAATATCCACGCCTTTGATCACAGGAGGCACGCCAGGTATTTGTTCTATACGCTCATTTTTCTCCTTTAACTATTTATGCACAAGTTAGTATTAAACTTTGTAAATTTGAATTATTCGATGTACCTGATCCTCCATCGCGGGATTCATTCGGTATTTCTCCACTTCCAGAATAATCGATTCTTGAACGCGGATTTTCCAAGGTAGTATTAACTGGTGGTGGAGTTTGTGATGCGTTGGGTAATCCACTAGCAAAAGCTCGTAGTGCTTCATTCACATGTTGTGCAATCAACTGCTTCAAAGCATCCTGCTCGACGGTTTGGTCACCTCCCTATTGTCAATCAGTACATGAAGTAAACCTTTCAAGTAAAATTTCTCGTGAGTGCTGAGGAGTAGTTGTAGGTGTGTGATGTGCTGGAGTTCCACCTTGTTGATTAAGCTGGTTGTTCTCATTAGCAGTATACATGTTTTGTTGCTAAAAATAAAATTCGAAAAGTGAAAAGGTTATCAGTTTTCCGGCAACAAAACCAATTTGTTTAACCCAAAATAGATTTCTCGGTCAAAGCTAATAAAAATCGGGTTACTGATAACTAAAATTACTTCACTTTCTTGGTCATTTAAAGAATAAAAAGAATAACGAAAATAATAGGTAAGGAAAGAAATCTTAAAGTAGATCGCTATTCTCTTCCAGAATTGTGATTTGAACACTTTATATAAAGTAAAATAATAATTGTATATATTGATAAAAATTCAGATGCCTTTACAAATGAGAATCGAGTCCTTATATGAGAGTACATAATTATAACGGTTTTCCTACTTAATTCTGGCTTGGTGATGGCATTAATTGCCTTGATTGCCCGTTACAATATATAATTATGACGGTTACATTAATGACTGAAGATTTTCCGTAATCACGATCAATGTCGATTTTCCTTCCTTATTTATAACAGATTCATGAACCTTCCCTTTTTACGGTCTTTATTCATCTCGTACCTATTTCTTCTTTTCCTGCTGTCAGGATCGGTACCTTTTCTGATGGAACACCGAGGGTATTCCGCTTGCGCCTTTTCAATTTTTTTTAATTTACTTAACTGAAAGTGCCACTTATCACCTTGCTGATGGTCCACGTGTAATGTCTTTTTCCATCAATACAGTTTCCCCTTCATATAGTCCTTCGAAATGCTTAGGAATATCTCCAGATTGGCCACTTTAGGAGGTCTTCTGCATCTATGCAATCGACAACAACTATTCTCGAAAAACATGGGTCCTCACACGCTCATTTCAATTATGATGATGGGATTATCAATTGGTATTTTTAGATCTTTTGGTGTGTATATGAACTAAACGATTTGAAATAGTCGAATATTGATTAACAAATAGTTGATATGGCATAAGTTTTAAAAAACAAACTGGCCAAGATGAATCATGACATCCCTAGTTAAAGTAATGCCATCACATCTTATATACTTTTTCTCTCCCAAATTATGTGTCATATTTTCTGTTAGGGAATATTTTGCATTTATAATATATCATGTTTACACTTTTAAATAAATACAGAATATTTCCTAACATTTTGATTTTTAATCTGTCTAAAAAAAATGTCATATTTTCCTATTTAGATATAATTTAACTTTTAACTTTCTACCTTATCCTTTATGCGATGATTTATAGTCATATAAATATCTATTACTTATTTTAGCTCACAAATTTTAAAAGGTTTTCTTTCTTTCTTAAACTCCATGCTGATTCAAATACCGCTACATAAATTTTGACGGAGAGAGTAAAAGAATAGATACACTTGGATGAAAAAGTTGTATATAGCCATACCTCTGTATAATAGCATATTTATATAACAACTATTTACTATAAAATACAAGTTTTTCTTCGAACCGATTTTTGATGTTATATTTTACATCTCTATAATAGTTTTTTACCTACAAAGCAACATCCATCTTTATAGTGGTACGTTCTTTGTAAAATTACCCCTCTATAATAGCCATGTAGAATTTCTAAGATCACTAATAATAAGTTTAAATTTTTTAGCCTCAACCAACTGCTACTTGGACTGAGATAGAAGATTCAACTGTTAAGCTCTTAGATTGCCTTCAAGGAAAAGCTATCAGACGATACCTTTTTGCTGAAAGTTTGGATACAAATATTCGCCAATTCAAGCATTATATCACGAGTAAGAGACTAAAATTTTGCGGAACAAGTTATGATTACAGAGTTCTTCCATCGAATTTAATCTTCTAGTAGCTTTAAAATGTGTGCCTTAAAGTTTAAACATTATATATATAGTTATGAATTTGATAATAATGTAGTATTAACTTTCTTTAATATTGAATTAGTGAAATATGCATATCTTTTGAGTAATTAAATTTGAATAATTTTCTTATCTCTTATATCTAACACTAAAAAAATTAATTATTGGATATTTTTTGTTTATAACAATCAAATATTTATACGTCGAATATTTGTTATAGGTGTATAGCAGTCATTCACTATAAAAGTCAAAAAATACAGGAACAAAATGATTCTGCTGTAGAGAGATTTGGCTGCTGGTAAAAGTTACGATTTCCCGCAACTATTGTTTGGCAAATTAATATAGATGGTAGGAATTCGAGTGTGTTTAATGATCTATTTAATACAAATCTTTATTAAAATTAAATACATTAATTATTGTTCCATGATAAATTTATATCTAAATGTATAGTTAATTGTGTATATTCTAACAGTGGTAGGGGCTCGAGTACCAACCTCCAAGGGGTAGATGATACATGGCTACCATTTATTTATCCCTTTTTAACATATTTTAACTACACTGAATTTCATGCAACTGTGACAAGTCTTTTTAAACAAAATATCAACATAATAAGTACATAGTCTGCGGTGATCAAAATGACAAGTACAACAGTACATAAATGCTATAAATCCCCAAAATCCGGCGTCACAAGTACATGAGCAATCTAGAAAATATACAAAATTACTAAAAACTAATGTCCAAAAGTAATAGACAAGGATAGTAAATATGATGAAAGGAGACTCTGGTGCTGCGGATCATAGCAAGGCAAGCAGCTCACCCCTAAGTCTCTGTAGTGACCGGCTACGCACCCGCGTGACCACTGATGGAACCTGTCTCAGTACCTGCACATCAATGCAAAAGTGTAACGTGAGTACGAAGAACAACGCGTACCCAGTAAGTACCTAATCTAACCTCGAAGAAATAGTGACGAGGGGTCGAGTTGATTCTTACTAGAGGTCAATAATAATAATGAAAGTGCATAAGGTAGGCATGGTGAACATACAGCAAGTATCAATGAGACAAATAAAAACAACTACAATAAATACAATAAGGATCCGTAACACATCACCAAAATCTCATAACTAGCCGTGAAGACCCTAACTCAATTATATCCAATCTGGAATCCGTTTCGATTATTTAGCAGAAAGTTGTTGAGGCGAACGACCCGATCCCATAAAAATAGTAGTACTCAGTACTGCCGAGGCGAACGACTCGATCCCATAAGAATAGCGTTACCATTATACTGCCGAGGCGAATGGCCCGATCCCATAAGAGTGGTGTTACCATACTGCCGAGGCGAACAACCCGATCCCATTAGAACATTTTTGGCATTGGAATAGCTATTCCGCCCATTTCGTCAAGATAAACAAGGCGGATTCT
>AWOL01S0014491.1:4360-28239 GCA_000715115.1 Nicotiana otophora
AATAATAATAATAATAATAATAATAATAATAATAATAATAATAATAATAGCACGGCAGAAATCTCGTGCAAACACCCGAACAAAACTTTCCAACAATATAACGTGCCAATATTACATCTCATAAATTGCACCTCAAGTGCTCAAATATTACAGTTTATCACAGATTGCACATCAAGTGTTCAATTATTATAAATTATCGCAAATTGCACATCAAGTACTCAATTATTACAAATTATCGCGGATTGCACATCAAGTGCTCAAATATCACAACTTGCCACAAAATCAACAATACCTTATTTTCCACAATAGGGAGCCCATGCCTCGAACATAATGTGTACAAAATCGTAACAAAAATATCAGGAAGTGAACAACTCAACAAAATAATATTTCACATAAAAATCAAGGTGGCAATCACACCAAATCATCATGTAAAAATAATTTCAACAAACAAGGATTTAGGCATGATAAATAGAAGATTTAATAAGTGCCAATAATTTTTAATTTAATACATAAGGGCATCTAAGGATTTATAATCAATGAAATTTGCACATATAATCCAAGTACGTACTCGTCACCTCGCGTACATGGTTTTCAATTACACAAATGGCACATAAGACTCGATGCCTAAGGGGTAATTCCCCCACTCGAGGTTAAGCAAGACACTTACCTTTTTGAAGTTAGGCCGGTATTCCAAAATAGCCTTCTTGCTTGAATTGACCTCCGAACAACTCAAGTCTATCCAAATTAATTGTACAACTTTATTAAAATTTATCGAAATAATTCCGGATAATAATACGTCGACTTAAAATTGTATTCCAAAAAGTAAACAAAATCAACGTGGGAAACGCCTCTCGGAACCCGACATAATTTTCATGAAATCCGAACACCCATTCCGATATGAGTTCAACCATACCAATTTTATTGAATTCCAATAACAACTCGACCTCCAAATCTTAAATATTCGTTTTTGGAAGATTTTGTAAAAATCTTGTTTTCTTCCAATTAAATCTGAATTAAACGATGAATATAATCATAGATTCATGAAATATAATCACTTTAGGATATAGAACACTTACCCCAACCAAGCTTGTGAAGAATCCCTCCATAATCGCCCAAATCCTAGCTCCAAAAATCCTAAAACGAAAATGGCAAAATGACCATTTTTGGTCCTTAACATTCTGCGCAGTTTGCGCACCTGCGGACCATTTTATCGCACCTGCGATCTCGCTTTTGCGAGCCAATTCTCGCTTCTGCGATGTCCACTGGCGCTGCCCTCGCACCAGCGGAAGAGCTTTCGCTTCTGCGCTCACGCAGGTGCGGGAAATTCTTCGCACCTGCGGCCTCAGTCCAGCCCAACCAATTTCGCTTCTGCAAGCTTCATCTCGCTTCTTCGATGGTCACACCTCCGCCCAAATTTTAGTAGGTGCGAATCCAACAGCTGCTGCCATTTTCCAGCAGCTTCTTCCAAGTCCGAATTGCTCTGTTAACATTCCGAAATCCACCTGAGGCCCTCCGGGACCTCAACCAATTATACCAACAAGTCCCGAAATACAATACGAAATTAGTCGAGGCTTCAAATCACATCAAACAAATGCCGGAATTACGAATCGCTCATCAAATCGAATTATAAGTTTTCAAATCCTCCAACTTCTATATTTTGCACCGAAACGTATCAAATCAATCCGGAATGACTTTAAATTTTGCATACAAGTCATAAGTGATGAAATGGAGCTATTCAAATTTCTGTAATCAAAATCCGACCTCGTTATAAAAAATTCACCCTTCGGTAGGATTTTCCAAAAATCTTCTATTTTTTAACTTTCGCCAAAATGCGTCGAATTTTCCTACGGACTTCCAAATCCGAATCCGAAAATACGCCTAAGTCCGAAATCATCATACGAAGTTCTTACCCTCATCAAAATTCCATTCCGGGGTCGTTTTCTCAAAAGTTAACTCTCCGGTCAACTCTTTCCATTTAAGCTTCTAAATAAGAATTGTTATTTTAATTAAATTCCGAAAATCAAACTCGACCACACCCACGGGTCATAATACATATTACGAAACTTCTCGAGACTTTAAGCCACTGGACGGGGTGTTAATTCTTAAAACAACAAGTCGGGTCGTTACATTCTCCACCTCTTAAACAAACATTCGTCCTCGAACGTTCTAAGAATTATTCTGAGGTTACCAAATTGATAATTTTACTTTTACACATAAACTCACGGTTGATTCCAAGCTACCACATTTGAGATACGCCTGACAACACCATCTCATTTAAGATTATTTTTTTTATCCATCTTTGTAAACTTTGAGACTAATTTCTTACACTCTAAACCTTTTCAAAAGGCCTATTTTCACAATGACGCACTGTTTTAGTCTCAATCGCCTGTAGTAACTCGTGCCTACGCACGCATCAGCTTTCTTGATAGTGCGGAAGTAATTCAATTTTTTTTCTAGGGTGTTATATTTTTTCCCACTTAGGATTATTCGCCCTCAAACACATAACATAACTTATCTCTCCCTTTGCAAATCTCAATCCTCCAAATTTTTACTAACTCCCAAATTTTTCAGAATTTCGGCAGAGTCTCCCCTGTAATTGGGCCTATCCACCTGCCAGAGTAACACCAAAACAACTCCTAACAACACATCCACAACCCAACACATCATATGTATGCTCATCACCACATCTCTGGTCTTAAAAGATGTTCATAATTAATTCCAGCATCATCAATTAATCTCATATTAACCACCACCTCATTTTGAATTTTAACAACACTTACAATAGAACGAGTGGTATGAAGACCTCACGATTACTTACTCGGATTAATGAGTCACATTTAATGCCACCTGGGCACTCATCTCATAGGCTAAAACTCAATGTTTACAGCACCAAAATGGCTGAATATGCACAAAACAATATACAAGAATTATCAAATAAGCCTAACAGGAATGACTCCCTATTAATACTATTGTACAATTAAATCTCACAAAGGGAAAAATTTTAAAATCATAAATATTTCACCACAAGGACCTCGTCCTTACATAACTTCCATCACGGCTTGCAACCCGATTTAAATATTTCACATCATGTAAAAATGCGAGGATCTCGTCCTCAACTCCGAATCACAAGTATGTTGCACATTGTGCCAACTGAAATTTTCAATTTCCTTTCTTTCTTCTTTTCATTATATTTCATAAATAATTTTCACAATATATAATGAACCCTCCTACCGGTAGGGCATATAATTCATAAACATTGGAGTCAATTATTCCGAAACACATTAAACACACTGTAATGAATAATAAAAATTATTTTTGGGCTTATAGCCCTCAATTGTGTACCAAAAATAAATGACAGACACGGGCGCACACCTTCAAATCTCCCAACAGGGATAAGCATATAAGTGGTTCACAAATTTACGAAGCTCACCCATAAGTAGAGCATAATAGGAGGACTCACCTCAATATTCAGAACCAAATCAAATTAAGAAAAATATCCTTTTATAATAAAAATCAGGATCGTACCTGTAACGACACCATCTGGTGTATTGGCCTCAGCCAGATCATAGTGATTAAATCAACGGATCGGGTCTCCACCTCTTAGGTGCCCACTACCCGCCGATCCTCCACCTCTAGCTGACTGTGCACGTGGAGTACTAACTGGAATAAAGCTTGTAGCCTAAATATTCTGATGAAATCCATCTCTCCTAAGTCTGGGACATTCCTCTTGATGTGTCTAGTACAATCACACTGATAACAACCCCTCTGCGGGTTCGGCTACTCATACTGAGTCTCTGCCGGATAACTGGAATAACTATTATAGGAACCCCGTGCCGATGGTGCATTAAAAGAACTTACTGTAGCACCCCGAGTATTGTGAAATTGTTTCTATGACCTCGTTGGTAATGAAATGTAGAATTATTAAGGAAGTGGGAATACCGCAAGTCCCAGCATCATCCCACACAACTTTCATCTCTTAATCATATACAAGTTTCGGAGAACCTTTCAATACCACATAAATACATCACATGCCATTTATTTGGCGTATGTCATCCTCGTGACAGTTAAACTCTCTTCCCCCAGTGCCTTGGTTGCATACGTACCCTTCGCTAAATAGAAATCCCATACGAACTTCATAGTCTTTAATACCACCAGTTATTTCATATCTACATCCACCTCGTGAACCTACCATAATTGTGATGATTAGGCATTTACTTAAACCTTCTTAATATCATACTTATCAGCCAGATGTCACAACCTACTGCACCCCAATGTGCACAACTGAATGATCTCGCAATGTTTCCGCATCCTCGATCTGGACGACACGTTGTAATAATGGTTGAGCAACCCTAGCTCTCTTATAACCCCTCTATAGTATCACGAACAGTTGGTGCATAGTTGATACCGAGTGCGCAATTTCATACACGAGTGGATGCAAAAGAACATAATATATATGCTTCAAACTGAATAAATGTCACACGATGAGGAATCAAAGAAGTGACAATTTTTTCCTACTAGCTCTGTAGCCTCTCGAAGATAAGTACAGACGTCTCCGTACCGATCCGCAAGACTCTACTAAACTCATTCGTGACTCGTAGAACCTATGAACCTGGCTCTTATACCAACTTGTCACGACCCAAAATCCCACCACAGGCGTCGTGATGGCACCTAGTCTCTATAGACTAGGTAAGCCAATTTTTATTACATTTTGAAGCCATTTTTTTTGTATTAAATAAGTAACCAAAAGTAACAGCGGAATAAATATGAATATACAACCTCCTAAGACTGGTAGTACTGAGTCACGAACTCTAACTGAATACATGGAATGATCATGAGGACCAAATATACAGTACTGTTTGATTACAAATTAACAGTAGAATGAAATGAAAAGACTCAAAGGGACTGCGACGGCCAAGCAGCTCTACCTTGAATCCTTACGATCACACTTTAACTCTGCTCAAATTTGATATCTCCAATACCTGGCTCTGCACAAAACTGTATAGAAGTGTAGTATGAGTACGCCACGGTCGTACCCAGTAAGTATCAAGACTAACCTAAATGGAATAGAGACGAGGTACAGTGAAGACACTCACTAGTCTAATAACATGTGCAATATAATATACAAAATACTAGGAAACATATAGCAATAAGGGCATGATAAAACAACCAATGGTATGCACAGTAAGACAACAAGAATACCATAAATATCATTCAACAATTAAAAAATACATGTACGCCCAAATAATTTCAAGTTTTTCAAATAAATATCCTTCACATATAATTCTTCCAAATAACTCTCCTTCAAATGTAGTTTTTCTCAAATAATTATTTTTCAAATATAATTCTTTTAATAAATCTTTTCAAATATAATTTCCTCAAATAGGTATCTTTCGAATACAATTCTTTCATATAATTCTTTTTGAATAAAAATACTTTCAAATAACTATTTTGAATATAATTCTTTCGATTAAAAAGTCACCATGTGATACCTCATTTCATAATCATAAAAATATGGGTCTCAACCCATTTGCATATTTTTCACAAACACGGGTCAGCCCATTTTTATATTTCCACGGCATTTCGTGCTCATAATTTAAATCATCATATTTCCCCGGCACCTCGTTCCCTCATTTCATATCACAACTGCACGGATAATTTACGTGCCAAATATCATTATCAATGCATATAAGATCCACACGATCAATTTATTTCCGATAAAATAAGTTTAAAATCAAGTAAGAAAATCAACAAAGAAATGAATTTATTTTAAAAATCATTTGGGTGAAGAAAATAACATTTAAATTAAAATGAAGCACCCGATAGTTGTTGATTTGGATGTAAAACTTATAAGAACTAAAGCACACACCAATGTATTTTATTCAAAACAACTTAACCTTAAAAACTAATAAACACTAGAACCACAAATCCTCAGAGTCTCGTACAAGAGCCAAAGCCAACACATTACAACAAGGGATACAAACACATAATAGAATCCAATATTACATCACAGAATAACACAACAATTTACCTATCACTGAAATACAAGAATAACTAAAGATAAGTGCAACCATAGAGAATGTCAACAAAGGCACTCCCGAGATACCGTCTCGTAGTCCCAAAAGTAAATGTGCAATAACAACAATGCCCCTCGGCCATCATAAGTCATCACAATTTAATCCCCGGCATAGCCCACCTTGTCTCGCCACGTGTGCAATAGTAAAGCGAATGCCCGCCTTATCTCGCCACACACGCACAATAATGTTCCAACCTTGTCTCGCCACATGCGCAACCCACACACATATATATATATATATATATATATATATATATATATATATACACACATATAGCCCGCCTTGTCACACCGCACGTGCATAAATCAATAATAATAATAATACTAATAATAATAATAATAGTAATAATAATATAATAATAATAATAGCACGGCAGAAACCTCATACAAACACCCGAACAAAACTTTCCAACAATATAATGTGCCAATATCACATCTCATAAATTGCACCTCAAGTGCCCAAATATTACAATTTATCATAGATTGCACATCAAGTGCTCAATTATTACAAATTATTGCAAATTTCACATCAAGTACTCAATTATTATAAATTATCGCGGATTGCACATCAAGTGTTTAAATATCACAACTTGCCACAAAATCAACAATTCCTTATTTTTCACAATAGGGAGCCCTTGGCTCGATCATAATGTGCACAAAATCTTAACAAAAATATCAAGAAGTGAACAACTCAATAAAATAATATTTCACATAAAACTCAAGGTGGCAATCACACCAAATCATCATGTAAAAACAATTTTAACAAAAAAGGACCTAGGCATGACAAATAAAGGATTATATAAGTGCCAATAATTTCTAATTTAATACATAAGGGCGTCTAAGGATTTTTAATCAATCAAATTTGCACATATAAACCAAGTACGTACTCGTCACCTCGCGTGCATAGTTTTCAAATTACACAAATGGCATATAAGACTCGATGCCTAAGGGGTAATTTCCCCACCCAAGGTTAAGCAAAACACTTACCTTTTTGAAGTTAGGCTGATATTCCAAAATAGCCTTCTTGCTTGATTTGACCTGCGGACAGCTCAAATCTATCCAAATTAATTGTACAACTTTATTAAAATCCATCGAAAACAATTCCGGATAATAATACGTCGACTTAAAATTTTATTCCAAAAGGTCAACAAAATCAACGCGGGACCCGCCTTACGGAACCCGACATAATTTTCATGACATCCAAACACTCATTCCGATACGGGTTCAACCATACCAATTTTATTGAATTCCAATAACAACTCGACCTCCAAATCTTAAATTTTCGTTTTTAGGAGATTTTGTAAAAATCTTGTTTTCTTCCAATCAAATCCAAATTAAACGATGTATATAATTATAGGTTCATGAAATATAATCACTTTAGGATGTAGAACACTTACCCCAACCAAGCTTGTGAAGAATCCCTCCATAATCGCCCAAATCCGAGCTCCAAAAATCCCAAAATGAAAATGGCAAAATGACCATTTTTGGTCCTTAACATTCTGCCCAGTTTGTGCACCTGCGGACCATTTTATCGTACCTGCAAGCTCGCTTTTGTGAGCCAATTCTCGCTTCTGCGACGTCCACTGGCGCTTCCCTCGCACCAGTGGAAGAGCTTCCGCTTTTGCGCTCACGCAGGTACGGGAAATTCTTCGCACCTGCGGCCTCAGTCCAGCCCAGCCAATTTTGCTTCTGCGAGCTTCATCTCACTTCTGCGATGGTCACACCTGCGCCCAAATTTCCGCAGGTGCGAATTCAACAGTTGTTGCCATTTTCCAGCAGCTTCTTCCAAGTCCGAATTGCTCCGTTAACCTTCCGAAATCCACTTGAGGCCCTCCAGGACCTCAACCAATTATACCAACATGTCCCAAAATACAATACGAACTTAGCCGAGGCTTCAAACCACATCAAACAAATGCCGGAATTACGAATCACGCATCGAATTGAATTACAAGTTTTCAAATCCTCCAACTTCCATTTAAGCTTCTAAATCAGAATTGTTATTTTAATTAAATTCTAAATATCAAACTCGACCACACCCACGGGTCACAATACATATTACGAATCTTCTCGAGACCTTAAGCCACTGGACGGGGCATTAATTCTTAAAACGACAAATCGGGTCGTTACATGTAATTTCTTTTGGCTAGATTTGGGTAATTTGGAGTTGGATATTCGTGGAAAAGGCATTGTTACCGATTGATTGAGATTGGTTCGAGATAAGTGGCTTGCCTAACCTTGTGTGGGGGAAATCCCCTTAGGATTTGTACTGTTTTTGATATATGAGCACTGTGTACGTAAGGTGACGAGTATGTACACTAGCTAATTGTGTAAAAACCCAATATTTCTACTAAGGAATAACCTGATTTCTTTCTTATTTGAGTTTCATCAGCATGTGTAGTATCCTGCTAGATTAGAATAGCATGCCTACTTGCCCTAACTATTTACTTGAACTACGTGCAGCATGTTTAGTGAATTTACTTGTGTTTCCTTAACTGGTACTTAGGTTGAACTTTAGAATTTCATGCCGTAACCATTAAATTCTATTATTTAGCTGCATATTTACTTTGGGACTACGGAACGGTATTCTGAGAGATCCCCCTGTACTGCATATTTACTTTGGGACTACGGAACGGTATTCTGAGAGATCCCCCTGTACTGCATATTTACTTTGGGAATACGGAACATTATTCAGGGAGATCTCCCTGTACTGTATATTTACTTTGGGACTACGGAACGGTATTCCGGGAGATCCCCCTGTCTTGCATATTTACTTTGGGACTACGGAAAGGTATTTCGGGATATCTCTCTGCACATTTACGTTTGGGAATACGAGACGGTATCTCGGAAGATCCCCTGTTGTTATCTCTGTGTACTGAGCTGTTATCTTCTATAATTTCATTCCTGTTAAATTTCAGTCTTTAGTTTACTGCGGTATTTCATTCTACCTTGTTTTTAATATATATATTCCAATAGGGCCCTGACCTGACCTCGTCACTACCCGACCGAGGTTAGGCTTGGCACTTACTGGGTATCGATTGTGGTGTACTCATGCTACTCTTTGCACATGTTTTTCGTGTCCAAATCGAGGTGCTACTTATCAGCCGCACTATCAGTGAGCCGAGACAGCTTTGGAGACTTCAAGGTATATATGTCGCGTCTACAGACCTCCGAGTCTCCTTTTACTCTTTCCCATGTCCATTATCTTCTATATTTGTCTTTTGTTCGACTCTGATGTATAGAGACACTAAACTTTCCTTTTGTAGTTTGTGATTCACGATGTTTCGGGTTTTGGGATTACTGTGTAATTTTGAACAACTAGTTGCTAAATTTGTGCTTTTATTTCATTATTCCACAATGTTAGGCTTACCTAGTCGTAGAGACTAGGTGTCGTCACGACGTCATACGGAGGGAAAATTTGGGTCGTGACAAGTTGGTATCAGAGCTCTAGGTTCATAGGTGTCGTGAGCCATAAGCCGGTTTATTAGAGTCTCATGGATCGGTACGGAGACATCTGTACTTATCTTCGGGAGGCTATGGAACTGTTAGGAAAATTTTGCTACTTTGATTCCTTGTCGTGCGATAATTGTTGGCTTCAAAAATTCTAAACTTATGTATTCTATTCTCTCACAGATTGTGAGGACACGTACAAACGGATCTGATGACCAGGCACCCGTGCCCCCTGCTAGAGCCGCGAGAGGCTGAGGATGGGGTAGAGGCTGAAGACGTCCACGTGGTGCAGCCAGGGCACTCGCATGAGCTTCTACAGAGGAGCCACCCATAGCTCCAGCTGGAGGGCAGACACCTGAGGTACCTTTTTCTGCACCAGCCTTCCAGGAGACTCTAGCCCAGTTTCCGAGCATGTTCAACACCTTAGCTCAAGCTGGATTAATCCCACTTGATCCTGCCATATCAAGCTAGGGGAGGAGCATAGACTCCGATCGTCGGTACTCCAGAGCAGCGGATTCAGGTCGACCAGGTTCTAGAGATTGTACCAATGCAGCCGGTAGCTCCAGCTCAGCCTGAGGTTAGGGCAACAGCTTCTGAGGTGGAACAGCTCAGACTTGAGAGGTATAAGAAGTACCACCCACCTACCTTCAATGGATTGGCTACAGATGATGCTCAGGGTTTGCTGGAGGAGTGTCATCGTATTCTCCGTACTATGGGAGTAGCGGAGACGAGCGGGGTTTCTTCTACTACATTCCAGCTTAAAGGAGCAACCTATTAGTGGTGGCGTGCTTATGAGATGAGTAGTCCGGATGAGGCAGTTTCACTTACATGGACTCAGTTCTCGGATATGTTTTTGAGAGAGTATGTCCATCAGAGCCTCAGGGACTCATGGCGCATGGAGTTTGAGCAGCTGCGCCAGTGTGCTATGACTGTGTGAGAGTATGCAGTTCTCTTCAGTGATTTGGCCCGACATGCACCGGCCTTGGTTGCCACAGTTTGAGAGAGGGTTCGATGATTTATTGAGAGACTCCACCCCAGCATCCGGATTAGTATGGCCAGGGAGTTGGAGATGGATATTTCTTATCAGTAGGTTATGAGTATCACCAGGATATTGGAGGGAATGCTTGCCCGGGATAGAGAGGAGAGGGAGGCCAAGAGGTCTCGAGAGACTGGTTCTTATTCTGGTGCTCGTGCCCGAGCAGCTCTCCATGGTAGAGGTTATGTGATCCGCCCCGTTCATTCAGCTCTTCCAGCCGCCAGCGGTGTTCCAGCTCCTTCTAGGCCCCAGGAGCCTTATTATGCACCGCTAGTATCTAGTGTGCCTCCTGCATGGGGTGTTCCTAGCAGCCAGTCCAGTAGACCTGGCTCGAGCCAGTCACAGCAGCCACGCCCTCCCAGAGATTGTTTTGAGTGTGGCTACACTCGCCATGTGGTGAGGGATTGCCCCAAATTTAGGAGAGGTTCACCTCCACAGACTTCTCAGCCACAACGTGCTCCACCGAGTCCTCAGGCTATGATTACAACACTAGCTGCCACCCCACCTGCTCAGCCAGCTCGAGGTGGAGGTCGGGAAGGTAGAGGTCGCCCTAGAGGGAGAGGCTAGGCCAGATATTATGCCATTCCTGCTCGTAAAGAGGCAGTTGCTTCTGATTCTGTCATTATAGGTATTATTTCAGTCAGTCATAGAGATGCGTCGGTATTATTTCAGTATTATTTGATTTATGTTCCGGCTATCATCGGTTGAAGATTCGGGAGCCAGACATCCCGAAGACTGCTTTTAGGACTTGGTATGGTCACTACGAGTTCCTTGTGATGTCTTTTGGGCTGACCAATGCCCCAACAACTTTTATGCACTTGATGCAAGGTGTGTTCCGGCCTTATCTCGACTCATTCGTCATTGTATTTATTGACGACATTTTGGTATACTCCCATAGTCGGGAGGATCATAAGCAGCACCTGAGGACTGCGCTTCAGACCTTGAGAGAAAAGAAGTTATATGCAAAATTTTCAAAGTATGAGTTTTGGCTAGACTCAGTGGCATTCTTGGGTCATATAGTATCCAGTAAGGGGATGCAGGTGGATCCGAAGAAGATTGCAGCAGTGAAGAGTTGGCCGAGACCGTCCTCAGCTATAGAGATCCAGAGTTTCCTTGGTTTGGCGGGGTATTACCGTCGGTTTGTTGAGGGATTTTCATCTATTGCAGCACCTATGACCAGGTTGACCCAGAAGGGTGCTCCGTTCAGGTGGACAGAGGAGTGTGAGGAGAGCTTTCAGAAACTCAATACAGCTTTGACTACAGACCCAATATTGATATTGCCATCAGGTTCGGGGCCTTATACAGTTTATTGGGATGCGTCACGATTTGGCCTCGGTGCGGTGTTGATGCAGGACTGTAGGGTGATAGCCTACGCGTCCATACAACTGAAGGTGCATGAAAATAACTATCCCGTCCACGACCTTGAGCTAGAAGTTATTGTTCATGCCTTGAAGATTTGGATGCACTATTTGTATGGTGTCTCTTGTGTGATCTATACGGATCACCGGAGTTTGCAGTATCTGTTCAAGCAGAAGGATCTTAATTTGCGTCAGAGGAGGTGGTTAGAGCTGCTTAAGGATTATGACATCACCATTTTGTACTATCCTGGGAAGGCCAATGTGGTGGCCGATGCTTTGAGTCGTCGGGCAGAGAGTTTGGGGAGTTTAGCATATCTACCAGCAGTAGAGAGGCCTATGACATTGGATGTTCAGGCCTTAGCCAGCCAATTTGTGAGATTGGATATTTCTGAGCCAAGTCGAGTATTGGCTTGTGTGGTCTCTCGGTCTTCTCTTTATGATCGTATTAGGGAGCGTCAGTATGATGACCCCTATCAGCTTGTCCTTAAGGACACGGTCCAGCACGATGATGCTAAGGAGGTCACTATTGGGGATGATGGTGCATTGAGGATGCAGGGCAGGCTATGTGTGCCTAATGTGGACGGTTTGCGTGAGTTGATTCTCTAGGAGGCTCACAATTCGCGGTACTCTATTCATCCGGGCGCCGCAAAGATGTATCAGGACTTGAGACAGCATTACTGGTCGAGGAGAATGAAGGAGGACATAGTAGAATATGTATCTCGGTGTCTGAATTGCCAGCAGGTAAAGTATGAGCATTAGTGGCCAGGTGGATTGCTTCAGAAAGAGATTCTGGAGTGGAAATGGGAGCGGATCACTATGGATTTCGTTGTTGGACTCCCACGGACTCAGCGAAAATTTGATGCAGTTTGGGTGATTGTAGATAGGCTGACCAAGTTAGCTCATTTCGTTCCTGTGATGACTACCTATTCTTCCGAGCAGCTAGCTCGAATCTACATCCGTGAGATCGTCAGGCTTCATGGCGTACCAGTATCTATTATCTCTGACCAGGGTACGCAGTTTACATCACGGTTCTGGAGAGCTGTACAATATGAGTTGGGTACTCGGGTTGAGTTGAGCATAACATTACACCCTCAGATGGATGGACAGTCCGAGCGCACTATTCAGATACTGGAGGATATGCTCCGCGGTTGTGTGATAGATTTTGGGGGTGCTTGGGACCATTTTTTGCCACTTGCGGAGTTTGCCTATAACAACAGTTATCAGTCCAGCATTCAGATGGCACCGTATGAGGCTTTGTATAGTAGGCGGTGTCGGTCCCCAGTGGGATGGTTTGAGCTAGGAGAGGCTAGATTATTGGGTAAGGATTTGGTTCAGGATGCCTTGGAGAAGGCTAAGTTGATTCAGGATAGACTTCGCACATCCCAGTCCAGATAGAAGAGTTGTGCAGATCGAAAGGTTCGCGATGTTGCATTCATGATTGGAGAGCGGGTCTTGCTCCGGGATTTGCCTATGAAGGGGCAACCTGAGCCCAAGGTTTATTGGTCCCTTTGAGGTGTTGCGGCGAGTTGGGAAAGTTGCTTATGAGCTTGCCTTACCTACCAGCCTAGCAGAAGTTCATCCGGTATTCCATGTTTCTATGCTCCGGAAGTATCACGGTGATCTGGCTCATGTATTGGATTTTAACTCAGTACAATTGGACAAGGATCTATCTTATGTTGAGGAGCCAGTGGCTATTTTAGACATGCATGTCAGAAAGCTAAGGTCAAATAACATTGCTTCTATGAAGGTTCAATGGAGGGGGCAGCCGGTCGAGGAGGCGACTTGGGAGACTGAGCAGGATATGCGCAGTCATTATCCTCATCTGTTCACCACTTCAGGTATGTATCTATGATCATTCGCGGACGAACGATTGTTTTAAGAGGGGGATGATGTAACGACCCGCCCAGTCACTTTGAGTGTATTAGCCCCGATCCCCTATTTATTGTTTCCCCCGTACCTTTTTCTGCTTATGTGACTTGCCGGGAGGTTTTGTTTTTGGGTTTCGGAGTGTTTTGGGACACTTAGTCCCTAAAGAGGGAGCTTAAGTCTTAGGATTTTGCCATAGTCGGAACTGTGTAAAGATGACTCCGGAATGGAGTTTCGTCGGTTCTGTTAGCTTCGTTGGGTGATTTTGGACTTAGAGGCGTTTCCGGATTGTGTTTTGGAGGTATGTACCTCATTTAGGCTTGAAATGGCAAAAGTTGAAGTTTTGGAGAGTTTGACCGGTAGTGGACTTTTTGATACCAGGATCGGATTCCGATTCCGGAAGTTGGAGTAGGTCCGTAATGTTGAATATGACTTGTGTACAAAATTGGGGTCAATCGGACGTGGTTTGGTTGGTTTCGGCATCGGTTGTCGAATTTGGAAGTTTCAAGTTCTTAAGTTTAAATCGGAATATGATTTGTGATTTTAGCATTATTTGATATGGTTTGAGGGCTCGACTAATTTCATATTGTGTTTTAGGATTAGTTGGTATGTCTGGTTGAGGTCTCGGGGGCCTTGGGTGTGTTTCGGATGCTTAACAGATTGAATTTGGACTTAGGCTAGTTGCCGAAGATGTTTTGGTTTCTGGTGTTTTCGCACCTGCGGAGGGGAGACCGCAGGTGCGGGATCCCATGTGCAAAGGAGAAGCCGCAGATGCGGCCAAGAAGGAGCTGGGCAGGAATCGCAGGTGCAAAGATTTTCCCGCACCTGCGAGAGTCGCAGATGTGGGCAGCTGGGCGCAGGTGCGAGAGGAAGTCGCAGGTGCAATGCATTTCCGCACCTGCGATAGTCGCAGATGCGGTCGCATAGCCATAGGAGCGGAACCTGGGAATCTAAGTGGAATCCACACATGTGATGGCATTTCTGTATCTGCGGCGTCGCAGATGCGACAGAGAGTCCGCAGGTGCGAGATATCTGGACAAAACACTTAAATGCAAAGGTTCGCAATTTTTGCTCATTTTCAATATTTGGAACTAGGGTTTGGCGATATATTGGGAGCATTTTGAGGGGTTTCTTGAGGTAAGTCCCTTGTGCTTATTTTTGATCAATAATCTTGTTTCCCCATTTATTTTTCCACCTAGTTAGTGCGTATTTGAGGTGGAAATTGGGAGTTGGAGGCTAGGGATTTGAAGAGTTTAATTTGGGGTTTTGAGTGGTCATTTGTGGTCGGATTGTGATAAATTTGGTATGGTTGGACTCGTGAGTGAATGGGCTTTTCGGGTTTTGTGATTTTTTCCCGATTTCGAGATGTGGGCCCGGGTCGACCTTTAAGGGCGAATTTCGAATTTTTTGTTAAAGTATTGATTTCATTAATTAGATGAGCCTATTATAGATGTATGTATGATATGTAATTATTTGTGGCTAGATTTGGGCCATTTGGAGTTGGATATTCGTGGAAAAGGCATTGTTACCGATTGATTGAGCTTGGTTCGAGGTAAGTGCCTTACATAACCTAGTGTGGGGGAAATCCCCTTAGGATTTGTACTATTTTTGATATATGAGCGCCGTGTACGTGAGGTGACGAGTACGTACACGAGCTAATTGTGTAAAAACCGGATTTTTCTACTATGTAATAACCTGATTTCTTTCTTATTTTAGTTTCATCAGCATGTGTAGTATCCTGCTAGTTAGAATAGCATGCTTTACTTGCCCTAGCTGTTTACTTGAACTGCGTGCAACATATTTAGTGAATTTACTTGTCTTTCCTTAACTAGTACTTAGGTTGAACTGTAGAATTTCGTGTCATAACTATTGAATTCTATTGTTTAGCTGCATATTTACTTTGGGACTACGGAACGGTATTCTGGGAGATTCTCCTGTACTGTATATTTACTTTGGTACTACGGACGGTATTCCGGGATATCCCCCTGTACTGCATATTTACTTTGGGACTACGGAACGGTATTCTGGGAGATTCTCCTGTACTGTATATTTACTTTGGTACTACGGACGGTATTCCGGGATATCCCCCTGTACTGCATATTTACTTTGGGACTACGGAACGGTATTCTGGGAGATTCTCCTGTACTGTATATTTACTTTGGTACTACGGACGGTATTCCGGGATATCCCCCTGTACTGCATATTTACTTTGGGACTACGGAACGGTATTCCGGGAGATCCCCCTATCTTGCATATTTACTTTGGGACTACGGAACGGTATTCCGGGAGATCCCTCTGCACATTTATATTTGGAACTACGAGACGGTATCTCGGGAGATCCCCTGTTGTTATCTCTGTGTACTGATTTGTTGTCTTATATGATTTCACTCCTATTAAATTTCAGTCTTTATTTTACTGCGGTATTTTATTCTACCTTGTTTTTATTATATATATACCAATAGGGCCCTGACCTGACCTCGTCACTACCCGACCGAGGTTAGGCTTGACACTTACTGGGTACCGATTGTGGTATACTCATGCTACTCTGTGCACATATTTTTCCTGTGCAGATCCAGGTGCTCCTTATCAGCCGCACTATCAATGAGCCGGGCTAGCTTTGGAGACTTCAAGGTATATCTGCCGCGTCCGCAGACCTCGGAGTCCCCTTCTACTCTTTCTCATGTCCATTATCTTCTGTATTTTTCTTTTGTTAGACTCTGATGTATAAAGACACTAGACTTTCCTTCTGTAGTTTGTGATTCACGATGTTCCGGGTTTTGGGATTACTGTGTATTTTTGAACAACTAGTTGTTAAATTTATATTTTCATTTCATTATTCCGCAATGTTAGGCTTACCTAGTCGTAGAGACTAGGTGCCATCACGACGTCATACGGAGGGAAAATTTGGGTCGTGACATATCCGTAGGTATTATCTGCGAATAAAATCCCCAAATACAATCTCCATGTAATTAGCACTTTTCTTGTAGTGTTTCTTAATACAATTTCGATACATATCAACAACTTTATATAAAAAGATTTTATACAATGATTCATACATTATACAACTATTTTTCAACTTTCATACAATATTTAGATAAAAAATATATAAGTAAAACAAAATACGATTTAGATACAACTTTATTACAATTTCATAAGTATATTGTATGTCATGTCTTCTTCTTCTTCTTCTTCTTCTTCTTTGAGTTTCAATCTGAAATTCAACCAAAATCAAGTCTAATCTTCATCAAACACCCTCAAAATTGAGATATAAACTCCAAAAAATATTTTTAATTATTTGTAACAACACCCAATCCAAACAAATAATAGTTTTTAAAAATCCAAATTCGAATTCAAGGCTTTGGAGTTTTTTAATAGATGTCAATGATGGAGAATTAAATACGTTCAAAATTTATTAATTGACAATTTTATTTCGATCACCAGTTGTGCAACATGAAAAGGAAATTGCTAAGTTAAAACTCTATATTGTAACAACTAAAATTCATTGATGAATTTCCTTGAAAAACAGGATGAAAAATAGAGAAAAACGAAGGAAGAAGATTTGGAAAAGAACAGAGAAGGAGAGAGAAAGAGAGAGAGAGAGAGAGAGAGAGAGAGAGAGAGAGAGAGAGAGAGAGAGAGAGTAGGGATGGGGATTCCCTATTCAGTTCCTAATATAAAGGGATACTTAATTAAAACTACTATTCTTAGTCTACGCGCGTTGCGCGTGTTCCCCATGTATCTGATTGAGTAAACTTTTGTAAAAACATTACGTATATTTTGTTTAAATTATGTTTTAGTTATAAAATAAAATATAAGCTTATAAAATTGATGGATACTGATCATATATAGCTAATTCAATAAAGGAAAAACTTTATTTATAAAAGTCCCCTGTCATACACCTTAAATTATGTCCCAATTTTATAATTTTATTTAAATTGAGTCGTATAGTTTCTCAATTTATCTCACTTCAAAGGTTTCAATATTATCCATTTAGTGAGGTTTTAGTTGTTGAAATAAAAGAAATACGAATTTATAATTTACATAAATGTATTGAAACGTGCATGGGCGAAGAAATCATTGCTAAAACATGCAAATTCAATAGAACAAACAAATTACTATGAAAAGCTATTGAATTCACTAAATACTTTCACTTTTTACACAGGGGCGAAGCCACATGGTCATAAGGGTGGTCAATTGATCACCATTTGTCGAAAAATTACAGTGTATATATATATATAGGTAAAATATTATGTTTTAGAGGTATGTAACCCATATTGAATATCTTTTGTCAGGAATTGTTTTACTTCTTTCAAATTTGAACACCCTTGAAAACATTACTAGCTTTGTCACTGCTTTTACATAGTTCAAACAAGAAATAATTTAATAAGTAAAATTTTAATTAATTTTAAAGTCTTAAAAATTAGTAAAATTTTAATTGATTTTAAAGTCTTAAAATTTAGTAAAATATTTGTCTTAGATTTTTATTCGATATAAAATTTACTTTTAAAGAATAAAAAGTCAATCAATATTTCGTATAGATATTACTTTTATAATATTTATTTAGGCTTGTATAATTTAGAATGATTAAATGTTGTATCAAATAATTATTTTAGGTTCTTAATTGAACTGGATTAATTATTTCATATGATTAAAATGAGATTTTTGAGCTGAAGGTCTTTCGGAAATAATTTCTCTACTTTCACCAGGTATGGGTAAGGTATGTTTACACTTTACCCTCCATGGACTCCACTTATGGGATTATATTGGGTATGTTGTTGTTATTGTTATTATTGATAAAAATGAGAATTTTAAAAATAAATATTTAATTAATTCACGTTATTTTAATTTAGATGTTATTGTATTAAATAATTTCAATTTAATATGCAATTTTATATCCCCATGTTACAATTTAATTAGAAATCATTAAAGAGAATGTATAAATTCTTTTGAGCTAAGTTCATTTGTAGCCACTAGGGCCAAACTTATATCACCTGATAGTCACAAAATAACCCCCATACAAGTCATAGCCTAAACACAATAATAAAGGCTAGCAACTGAAAAATTTGAAACCATACGCTCAACGCAAACAAAAAGGAAACCATCTTCTAATCGATTTTGTATCCTAAATTCACACGTTCAGTATGGAATCTTCAACCCCAAAATAGTATAAAAGTCGCCCAATTATTCACATTGTCAAAACAATTCTAGGGTTTCTCAAGAGTAAACCCAGAGCAGAGCTCCAAAAAATTTACGCTGAAATTTAAAGTTTTTGCACAATTGCGGCCAACAATCAGCTTAATAGAGTTGAGATTTCGTTCTTAAACTGTGAAATTGATACAAAATCGACAAACTCAACTAATGTGTATGGAGATTGTGAATGTTGGAACTACTGTTCCAATTTGGATTCCGATTTTACTTCAACACAGTGGTGAGTGGGTAAGTGAGAGTAAATTTATTAATTTCCTTGTTCATGGCGTGCTGGTCAATTCGGACTGTAGCTATGAGTATTTTGTTGATGCGATATACAAGCAATTGGGTAGATATTCAATTACAAGTGTGATGGAGATAAAATATACAGTGAAGGATGGCTATAAATCAATTCCAATATATAATGATATGAGTGTGCGCTTGTATATGGAGATGAAAAAGAAAAACCCTGATATCACTGAATATCCATTATAAATAAAGTTGAAAACTGTGAATTCAAGTGTTGAATGCTCATATTCAAGTTCATAATTGTAACGACCCGACCGGTCGATTTGAGCTCTAGCATGTCGTCTGGCGGTTTGAGGCCTTGAGTTACTTCATTTCAGGTATTATGACTTGTACGCATGGTCGGAATTGAATTTCGGGACGTTCGGAGTTGATTTGGAAAGAAAATTCTAATTTCGGAAGCTTTAAGTTGGAAGCATTGACTAAGGTTTGACTTTTGAGTAAACGACCTTGAAATCAGGAATTGAAGGTTCCAATAGGTTCGTATGATGATTTTCGACTTGGGCATATGTTCGGGTCGAGTATCGGATCACCCGTGAGCATTTCGGCGCTTATTATGGAAAGTTAACATTTTGAAAGTTTAAGAACTTCCTTAAGTTTGATTTGAAGTGAACTTTAGTGTTATCGATGTACGTTTGAGGTTCCGAGCCTTGGAATAGGTTTGTATCGTGATTTGTGACTTGTACACAAAGTTTGGCGTCATTCCGGAATGTTTTGGTATGGTTCAGACGCGTTCGTCGAAGTTTGGAAGTTTGAAAGTTTAAAGAAAGATTTCGATCGTCGATTCGTAGTTTCATGTTGTTTGGCGTGATTTAAGGCCTCGACTGGATGTGTTGATATATTTAGATGGGGTCCCGAGGACCCCGATTACGGATCGGATATGATCGAGGTTGGAATTTAAGGACTTGCTGTTGCTGCTGAAATCTTGTTCCATCGCACCTGCGGAAGGAGTGGCCGCGGGTGCAGTCACGCAGGTGCGTAGATTCAATCGCAAGTGCGATTATCGTGGGGGAAGTCTGGGAGCACAGGTGCAAGGAAATGTCCGTACTTGCGAAGCCGCAGATGCGGAGAAGGAGTGCAGAAGCGGACAAGGACGCACAGGTGCGCGGGCGCAGAAATGCAGATGCACTACCTGGGGCGCAGAAGCGAGGACTGTTGGTTTGAACTAGAGCCGCACCTGCGATGGATTTTTCGCAGGTGTGGAGCCGCAGAAGCGGCTAATGGACCGCAGGTGCGAAGGTCGCTGGGCAGTGAGGTATTTTTGTAATCCAAGACTTAGCCCATTTCTCTCACTTTTTCATTCGGTTGTGCGATTTTTGGATCTCTTGGAGGAAAGATTTTCATCATCTATGCCAAGGTAATTAATTTCCACATATTGTGAGTTAAATATATGGATTCTATAAGGATTTAAACATGAAAACTAATAGAAATTGTGGGGTTTTGGTTGAAAACCTAGAAATTTTTATTTTTGGATTTTGACCACGAAATTGGATATGGAATTTAGAATAAATTATATATTTGAGTTCGTGGTATTATGGGTAAAGTTTATCTTCGAAAATTTTCGAAATCCGGGCACATGGGCCTCAGGGTGAATTTTATTGACTTTTCGAGCGTAGTTGGGAATTGTTATGAATTGATTTATTATGAGTATTAGAGTACATTTTTATTGGTTTGCACGTTGTTTGACTAGTTTTGGAGAGACGGGCATCGGTTTGAGGTGTTTGAGTGGCGATGAAGCCGGTTATGGAACTTCGGAGTGAGGTAAGTCTCATGTCTAACCTTGTGAGGGGGAAACTACCTCCTAGGTGATATAATTGTTATGTGATACTAGTTGTGGTTGTTACGTATGCACGAGGTGACAAGAGTCTGTACGTAGCTAAAGCATGTTTATGTCCAGGTAGACTTAGGAACTTATCATATAATATTTGAATTATTTGAACTCATCCGGCTGGCTTAATTAATTGAATTTAAAATTGAAATTGATTTAGAAAAAAATATATGTATACTAGGCCGAGCCTTATCACTTTTAGTTGTTGGCGAGTTATTTGAGAAACGGTAAAGATTATATTCACTTTGTGCTCATGTACTGTATTGTAAGCACGTGTCTCATAATTCGGTAACTTCCTTCCTTTCTTGTGGAGCGGTCCGAATACCTCGGCAGTATAATAGATGCATCTATGGTTCGTGACGCTCGACCCTCGGCAGTGTACACATTATTCTGGATCGGGCCGAACGACCTCGGCATAATCATGCGTTATATCGCTGGTAGTCCGAACATTCACGAGATTATCTATCCATTGATGCTCGACATTTTATATGGTATTCCTTATTTATTTGATATTGGCATTCGTCTTTTTCTGAGCTGTTAAGGTAGAATGAAAGATTGAGAAATTCATACTTTAAAGGAAATATTTGGAAGACTATGTGACTTACAGATTTACCCCATTATCGCTGTGCACTTCATATCTGTTATGAATTATTATATTATTTTAAATATATAAAATAAGGCTAGATACTTACTGGACCTCTAGTAAGTGCCGATGTCGACCTCTCTTCACTACTTCTCCAGGGTTAGGCTAGATACTTACTGGGTACGCGTTGATTTACGTACTCATGCTGCACTTCTGCACTAAATGTGCAAGATGTGACAGGTTCATTTTGCAACCATCTTGGCGTGTAGGCACACCTGCTGAGGGGACTCTATGTGAGCTGCATTCCAGGCTACGCATCACAGTCCACCGAGTCTCCATCGTACTATTTATTTTATCCTGTCTTATTTACATTCTGGAAAGATGTTGAAATATTATTGTACTCCATAGAAATATACCTATGCACTTGTGATAACTTCAACAACTTCATGGAACTCATGCACTCACGACTTACTCGCAACAACTTCAGGTGGATTACAATGTCAGAACGTAGAAGAAGTACATGGAACTAATATTATTGAGATGATGGATAATTATGGAAAAGAAGAAAAAATTGAGATAATGAAGGGAAATTGTATAATAGGCAATCCACAACATGAAAAAATTACAGAAGGTCAGTTGTACTGGGACAAAGATACACTCATTAGTATAATAAAGCACTACACAATAATTTAAAATGTCAATTTATAGTGGATAGATCATATACAACAAGGTATGATTTCTACGCATAAGATTGCACCTCTCTGTAATTTTGTGTATACTGCTTGTATAAAAAATGTATAATTATTGTATAATAAGATTGCATATGTATACTGCTTATTTATTTGAGACACAAGTGTAAATATCTGAAGAAGTGCATTATCATAACACTATATTTTAAATAGGTATTGTCTTACATGCATGGATGAATGTTGCAAATGGAGTATTAGATCTTCAAGTCTACACAAATCAAATGTCTTCAAGGTTAGATAGTTCAATGATGTTCACACTTACCCAGAGATGAGTAGACTGTTTTCACAACGTCATGCTACTTCGTCAGCCATTGCAAAAATGATTTGCAACAAATATGCCAATCCAAAAATAATATACACTCCGACAGACATCATGAGCGACATGAAACAATAGTATGAGATTAATATGACTCAAAACCCCCCTAAGCATAAAAATTTTTCAACAATCAAAGTGCATTTCCTTTAGGCACTTTTCCACCCTTTCTTCATTTTTCATTTTACCACCTAGTCTTCCATTTATTCACAATTCCTTATTTTTGCTTCCCTTTTCTTCTTTCTTACTCATTTTTTTCTCAAAAATCAAGAAAGGTTCCACTATTATTTTTATTACCTTTCACATTTTAAGCCACTTCCACATCACAACTTTTCCAACCTTCACCCCCAAACTTAGGCTTTTAGACTATGTTTACACTTTCAAAGTACTTAGAAAGGTAGGATACAAAAGGATAGATCACAAATGAACGAAGGGTCAAAGCTTGTAACATGATTGCCAAAGAAAGCATTTAAAGGCTCAAAATGGGTTGACTAGAGAAAATATGCAAGGGTAGGAAATTGAAGGCATAATGACGGTCCAAGGAAGGCCTAACATCATTTTTCAAACCAAGTTAGTCTATGATTTCGCCTTGAAGCACATTCCGGAAAAGTTCTAGACTACAAATAATACAAAAGAACTCACAATAAATCTTACCACACATGGAACATGAAAACCCGAGTAGAATACAAATCCAAAATCCAATTGAAACCAATGAACTCAAAGTAGTCACATATAGCCTAAGAGACTATTTAATGAATCAAAGAGCCAAAACTTGAGTCTAAAAGTCATGACAATGATCTTTACTTCAATTATTTTTCTTTTTCAACGATCAAGAATTCATATGCCGAGGTTTAAATCACGTTGGTACCAAGCAAGCCACAAACTGGCCAATGGGCAAAAACCCCAACTCAAACCACTTATTCTTCCAAAATTAACAAATACTATATCTAAACTACAAAACTAATTCTCTTAAAAAAGTCGCCTAGCTATGCGTCATGTGGAATAGTCGACATAATAATTTACCAAATATTACCCGGTTCAAAAAGAAAATTGGCATCCTCAGAAAACGAACCGTGGTACAATGAAAACCAAGGATATTGCCAACAAAAAATAAATATTCTATTTATAAAATA
>AWOL01S0014491.1:29425-72875 GCA_000715115.1 Nicotiana otophora
ATATATAAAAACAAAAATTCAAGAAGCTAGTAAACATATAAATATAACACATCACATGAAAACAAAATATCAATATACCATATGAACAGTTATATAAGAAGCCACCACCAACTAGAAATATTGCTATATCCTCAATGAAACTAAACAAAAAGAATAAAATGATGGAAAGTCCTCCTCTTCCTCTTCCTCGGACCAATTAACTGAATCATCATCATCATCTTACGGCTTGATTGAAGGCACTGACTCTTGAGGCTTTAGACCTTTCCATAGCCCCTTCACACCCTTTCACATGCGGGTGAAGAATTTATCTCTTTTTTTATCCTTGTTCTTCATCCTAGTGTGTGCATTTGCAATCTTGGCACGAGAAGTACTCAAAGTACCGTGCGTCGTGGCCAAATCAGAGTATGTTTTCTCCAGCTTATTAAGGTAATCCCTCTGCTTCTTCTGATCATCAAGATGCTTTTGAAATTATTTCTTTGAAATGCATACAGAGGGTCCCTCAGATGTCTCTCCAGGTCCTTGTGAAATACCAACTACTAGGTCGTGAATATACCGCATTTCCTCGGAAAGCATAGCAAATGGTCCTCCTATAGAAGATGATGGCTAGATACCTTGGTCGGTCTGAGAAGAAGATTCCAGGTTTCTCTTTTTTCTTTTCATGGTGATGCCCTCTCCTCTTTTATTTAAAGGAGCAATAGGCTTTCCTGGATCTATCCAATTATCTTCCGGATCCTCCTCAACCACAGCAAGATAGCAACAGTGCCAATTTTGGTGACATTCAAATCCACTACTAAAAATTAAATGGACACGGTCACATACAATATAATTTACCCAACTATGAGTCGGGGTCGAATCCCACAGAGAACAATAGGTAGGCGATTAGGCGTGTAAGAGAATTATAACTTATTATGCTAATCCAAACACTTAGAAAGGTTTGAGAAAATATTTATAACTAATTGAGAAAATATAAACTAACCTAGAAAGCAAGTAAAATGATCAATGGCTACAAGCATGGATGCGATGGGAATTACACTTAAGCAACAAACAAATGTATTTCATGATTTTACAAATATGAACGAGTTTATATTAATTAGCCTCGGGTAATAATTATATATTAGCTTACTCCGAAGACTAACAAGACTTCCTAATTGAATTATCCCTAAAATAATTAAGAGATTAAGCACGCCCGAATATGGCTACAAGTAGTTCAATCCTATCCCAAAGTAGCTTTCCCAAAATTAATTCGAAGTGAGTGGGCGAGTCCTAGGGTTAGCTAATCCCATTAGAACATTAAAGAACAATAATAATTAAAGAAACAATAACTCACTTCAATATAAATAAAAATCGTTCAATACATAAGCACAACAAGATATTTAATCCACACTTTAAATATGAATATTCCCATAAACAAGATTCAAGTATTGAAAACAATACTACACACTTGGATATTCAATAAAAAATAAGGAAATGAAGAAATTAACATAAATGGGTAAGACATTTGCAACCAAAAGCTTCAAATCTTCAAGACCCAAGTGTGTGTGCAATAACCCTAGCTCCAAAACTTGTGTTCTCTAGCCAAGAGATTGAAAAATAAGCCAAAGATCTGCCAAAGATGTGTTTCAAATAAGCTAGGTCGTGTATTAAAGGGTTTGGGTCCAAAAATGTTAAATTATAGAAGTGCCCAGAACTGAAGCGCGATAATCGCATTTGTGGTCTCAAAGTTCGCATTTGCGAATTTAAGCATTGTGCACTTGGTTTCGCATTTGTGATTCCTCCATTGCAATTGCCACTTTTTCTTGTCATGCACCGAACCTAGGGAGCAAGACCGGCACCCGGTGCCTCACTTAACCTAGCGTACCAACATGCGATTAAGGGACTCTGAACATACAATGTCATACTTTGGCCATATGGACACATTGCAAGACAATTTATGAAACAAAATATAAAACTGAATGGAAAATGGCTCTGACTGAACATCAATATAAAGCTGGGCTGACAAGGCCATTATGACTACTACAGCTGACAAACTAACAAAAATATACATATAAGGCCTACAAGCCCAACATACTGCACTAACTGATAGAGTATATCTACAAGCCTCTACTGATGGATGTACTGTGATCGTAACAGGGCCCCGTCCTATCCATAATATATACACAATATGTACTCAAAACCCTAGACCTGGCAACTCCGAAGTACGT
This sequence comes from Nicotiana otophora, assembly GCA_000715115.1. Classification (NCBI taxonomy): domain Eukaryota; kingdom Viridiplantae; phylum Streptophyta; class Magnoliopsida; order Solanales; family Solanaceae; genus Nicotiana; species Nicotiana otophora. The sequence goes on from AWOL01S0014491.1 coordinate 31,627, forward strand.
GGAGCTTACCTATCAAGCTAATCACGGACAACACCTACAGAGGAAGTTTACCAGCATGTCTATCCAAACCTGCATGCATGAAATGCAGTGTCCCCAGGAATGCGATGTCAGTATGAAATAATGTACCGCGTATATAAGGCAACAGAATAAATAAAAGCTGAAACTAAACTTATAATATAATAACTGAAAGTAAGTGGGAGTCAAAGATGATTTGTAGATATACTTACCTGCTGATACAGACTCAACTCTCTCAATATAGTAAGTAAAATAGATGTCCGGCCCTATAAGGCTCGTAACGTGTAACTGCTCGGTCGTAGTAGGCTTGCTCGTAGGTTCTTGGCCATACTAGGCTCGGTCTATCGGTCACAGTAGGTTCTTCTCCTATAGGCGCTCGGCCACAGTAGGCTCGATATATAACGCACCAACTGATCATAGGTTACCCAATAGGGGCCTACCCACCGATTATAGCTCGGTGGTGGTGAAAATATTGTAATAATGTATATATATACACCTTATACCCTCTTGACATAAAGAAGATAATACTTAACATAATAGAAAGTTCCAAAAAGGGAGAATGTTGTAACTTCTGAAACTAGGATAATGTGAATAAATTCAGGAATAGGAATTTCTCTTTATTTCTCGTTATCAAACACATGTAGTTATGAGATCATGCCAAAATGAAGGAAAGGTTTAGCCTTAACATACCTTATCACATTCTTTCTAATAACCATGTTGAACTCGTCTCTTCTCACCTTAATCTACAACAACGATAAAAATACTATCATTAATTTACGAAAGGTACAACTATTGCATAACGAACGTAGGTTTATTTTATATAAAATCGGGCAGCATCTCCCCTATGATCTTTACTTCCTCAAAATTCAATATAACACCAAAAACACAAGACCACAACAATAAAAAAAATAAAAAAAAAAATATATATATATATATATATATATTATTTTCAACCTTATATACACCACAAAATACTACAAAACAACCCAACACACTCCAATCTCTTCATGCACAAAACGACCACCGTAGTAGTGTACAACAGCCCAAACATGTTAAGGAGAACGACCAGCCCACCACCCTAAATTTATGTGGTGTTTCTCCACACCATTTATACTCCAAAAACCCCTAAAATAGTAGCAAAACACGCAATCCAACAGCAACACAAAACAGTCCACTACAAGTTGAATAACTCGAACTCACGGCTTCCGATCACCGTTCCGTGAGTTCTTACAAATATAGAACGACTTCCCATACATTTCCAGTAGAAAAAATGGATTAAATAGAACAGTAAACTTACCTTATTTGTTGAATAACTCAGCTCCTATGTTGGTTCTTCAAACTATAGGTTTTTCCTCCAACTAGAACTTGAAAAGGAGAGAAAATCAATTAGGGTTTGTGTGCAATTATTTGGAGGATGTTGGCAGAGGTTTAGATCTGGTTATTGTGAACTATTATCAGTGTATTATATGAAGGAAATAGGAATTAAAATTTCTATTTTTACGACCCGAACTGGTCCATTTTTGGACATATATAATCCTCTCATTTAATCAAGTAGGTGACACACCTACTTGTCACCTAGCAGTCAACGCAGCCTTGCAAAAATGCATATATCTCTCTACTCCCATGTCATATTGACAAAGGGGTTAATGAATTATAAAATAAACTCATATATATTCAATTTTATCGGTGGAACACCCCTTAACTCTAAGTATGTATAGAGAAAATCATAGTTACATTTTATCCAAATTTCAGTAAAACTTATGAACGTAACATGTGATGACTTGCATCGCTTAACTAGGTAAAAAGTTTCCACTAGCATATTCTGTTGTCGATTCTGAAAATGATGCTTCTTGGGAATGGTTTTTTGAAATGTTTAAATAGGCTTTTGGGGAAATGGAAAGGATGTGCATCGTATCCAATCGTCATGCAAGCATATTGAGGGGTGCTTCGATTGTGTATTCATAGGTATCTCACTGTGTATGCATCTTTCATCTTTGGAATAACATAAAGAAGCAGTTCAAGAAGAACCATGACCGGCTGAGGGAAGTATTTTTTGCAATGGCAAGAGCATACAAAATTAAAGATTTTAATTGCCTCATGCAAGATATGGACAACATTGATAAGCGGGTAAGGGGTTACCTGTTCCAAGTTGGTTATGAAAAGTGGTCCATAGCGCATTCCACTGTTAATAGATCCATGGTGATGACTTCAAATATTGCCGAGTCACTCAATGCAAGAAACAGAGAGGCAAGAGAGCTACCAATCATGAGTTTGCTAGATTACATGATGAATTTGGTTATGGAATGGAATAATACAAATAGAATGACTGCAATGAGTACATTTACTGGCCTAGGTAAAACATATAACGAAGTACTGAAGGAAAATACCAGTTTGTCGCAGAAGATGACGGTAAATATTCTTTTATCATATCTTACTTCATACGCCTGAATAACATACTTTGACAAAAATGCATTAATACTTGACATATCCCCTTTTTACTAATGATATATATTTAAATTTAGGTGAGGCCTTCAACCGATTATGTATATGTAGTAATGGATGCTGAACAAAGGCGAAATATAGTCTGCATGTAAAAAGGGAACCTTCCAACAGAGGAATTAGATAATATGGTCCTACCACCAATAGTGAAGGGCAAATCAGGAAGACCGACGAAGTCGCGACGCAAAGGACTTTATGAATATCTGTATACTGAAACAGTTACCTGTGGACTGTGTAGAAAACAAGGACACAACAGAAGAACATGGAGGAATGCTCGAGACAACTAGTAGATGTTGCTACAATGATTTAGTTTTTTGTAACTGTTTTCCTTGTGAATGTTACAATTAGAATATTGGAAAAATAATGAGATTTGCAATCAGATTCTCTCTGATTTATGAATAAAGATACTACTTTTTGTCGTAATGAAAATATTGGTAGAAGTTTTATTCAAAATACTATTATGGATGTCACTATACAAAAGAATATGCAAAATAGATGTCAATATACAAAATATATACAAAAAAAGATTGTCATTATACAAAAAATATACAAAATAGACCGTCACGATACAATTTAAAAAATATACAAAATAAACTGTCGTTATACAAAACATACACAAAATAGATGTCACTATACAAAATATATACAAAAAAGACGGTCACTATACAAAAACTATACAAAATAGAATTTGTATATTTATACAAAACAAAATAGACTGTCACTATTTTATATATAATTTACATACAATAGACTGTGACTATACAAAACTTATACAAAATAGATGTCACTATATAAAATATATACAAAAAGGACTATTACTATACAAAATTTATATAAAATAGATGTCACTGTACAAAATATATACAAAAAAGACTGTTACTATACAAAATTTATACAAAATAGACTGTCGCTATACAGTTTATATACAGTTTAGCTGCCCCCAAAACTTTATTCACAAAACTTCCTATAACAACTTAGCAACACCAGCTAAATTTGCAAAACCTGTCGAAACAGATTGAAATTGTATAAATTACAAAACTAAAACAGTAGAAAAGTCAAAATTACACAAAATCTGAAACTTTCAAAATTTCACTATTAACTTAAAACAAACAAGTCGCAATTAAAAGTAATATTCAACATTAGTATTTCAAACATATTGTTCAAAAACATCCCAAACAAAAAGCATAAAACGTGCTATAAGTATGACACTGTATCCAATCATAAGACAATATAAGAACCAAACTACTTCATCTTAAAACTACATATGAATTTTCCGCTAAACTATCCCAAACTACTTCTTCTTGCCCTTCAACTTACCCTTTTTCTTGATATCCTTCAAAGTCTCGTCATCACCAACGGCATGCGACTTGACCTTTTTCTTGATATCCTTCAAGGTCTCGTCATCACCAACGGCATGTGTCTTGCCCTTTTTCTTGTTATCGCCAACGACATACGACTTGCCCTTTTTCTTGTTATCTTTTTTTGTCAGATCCTTCAATCTACCAGTAGACTTGTCATCACTAATTGCATGTGCTCTTTAATTCTTCACTCCATAATCCCATAGCAATATACCATATTGGTTCTGTATCCCATCAATATCAATAGCTTTAGGAATAATGCTGCCTTGAATGATGTACTCAGCAAATGCACCAACATAAACACCACAGTCACTACATACAAGGTCGCACATAAACGTTGAATAAGTTAGTATAATATCCAAATAGGAATTCATGTACAAAAATGAATAAGAATCAGAAATATTCAATAATAATTTATGTGTTATGTTGCGTTGGCAACCCATCAATGACATGAAACTCAAAAGGATCAATGGTGGTAATTCCAATAGGATTCTCCTTTATGTCCCAAAAACCAATACGATGAAGGAAATATGGGAGCAACATTGAGTATGGCTCAATTGATCTCTGAACTGCACTATTCTTCCGTGCGCCACTCATGGAATCGTATACATAAATGTACAGATCTTTGAATGACAGTCTCGCCAATATCCAGTGCCACTTATCATACAGATTTGGAGGGAAAAGTACTTCATCAACAGTACACCAAGGAACATTACATCTTAAACAATACCCAAGTATATACTCAGCAATTGGATCTGTTTCAGTTATCAAATTAATGTCTTTGTTTTTCTCCAAAACCTTCTTGTACAAATTCGAAATCAAGCAGTTAAACCAACAATCGGTAGTTGTGAATCTTACTGGAACATCAACACCGTACTTTCCTTTCTTTCTCAAATAGTAAAAGCATAACGATCCGGCCGGTCATTTTGAGAGAGTTAGCCCCGAACCCCTATTTATTTCTCCCTCTATTTTATTTTGTGATTATGTAACTTGCCGGTAGGATTTGTTTGTGGTTTCAGAGTGAAATGGAATACATAGACCCTGAAAGTTTAAGTTGTAGGAATTGACTTTTGGTTGAATTGTGTGAAGATGACTCCGGAATGGAGTTTTGATGGTTCCTACAGTTCCGTAGGTTGATTTTGGTCTTAGGAGCGTGTTCGGATGTTGGATTGAAGGTCTGTAGGTCATTTTAGCGCCAATTGGCGAAAGTTGGGAAAATGGGATGATTTTTGGAAATTTCGCTGGGAGTAGACTTTTTGATATCAGGGCCGAATTCCAATTTCGAAAGTTGTAATAGGTCCATAATATCAAATATGACTTGTGTGCAAAATTTGAGGATAATCGGACTTGATTTGATAGGTTTCGACGTCGGATGTAGAAGTTTGAAGTTTTAAAGTTCATTAGGCTTGAATCGATATGCAATTAGTATTTTTAGCATTATTTGATGTGATTTAGAGGATCGACTAAGTCTGTATGATATTTTAGACTTGTTGGTAAGTTTGATTGAGGTTCTGAGGGCCTCGGGTGGATTCTGGATGGTTAACGGATCAAATTCGAACGTGTGAGAATGGCTGAAGGCACCGGTTCTGGTGTAATCGCACCTGCACAAGATTGACCGCAGGTGCGAGCTCGTAGAAGCGAGAAATTGGGCACAAATGTGGGGCTTGGGGACTTGGCCAGTGGTCACAGATGCGACGTGAAGACCGCAGGAGCGGAGTCGCTTCTGCGGAGGAATGAGCGCAGTAGCGGAAAGCCTGGGAGGCCTGTTGGTCGCAGAAGCGGACCTGGTCCGCAGGAGCGGGTGCGCAGAAGCGTTCCTTAGCCGCAGAAGCGGAAGTGCAGATGCGCGTTTGTGTCCGCAGAAGCGGACGTGCCTGGACTAAGTCAGAACCGCACCTGCGATGGAAATTCCACACGTGCGGAGCCGCAAATGCAGCTGTGGACTCGCAGAAGTGATTTCGCTGGGCAGAAAAGGGCAATCCGAGGGTTTATTTCATTCTTCATTTTGGACATCTTGCACTCGGTCTAGGGAGATGTTTGAGAGCACTTTCGAGGGATTTCTTGAGGTAAGCCACTTGTGAACAGTATTATTCAATAATCTTGTTTCCCCATTAATTTTTCCACCTAGTTAGGGTGTATTTAAGGTGAAATTTAGGAGTTTTAGGCTAGGGGTTTGAAGAGTTTAATTTCAGGTTTTGAGTGGCGACTTGGTGTCGGATTTTGGTAATATTGGTATAGGTGAATTCATAGTCAAATGGTTGTTCATATTTTGTGACTTTTACCCGATTCCAAGATGTGGGCCCGGGTCAATCTTTTGGATCGCTTTTTCAATTACTTGCTAAAGTCATAGATTAATGATTTAAATTAGCTTCTTGTAGCTTTATTTATGATATGTAATTGCTTTTGGCTAGATTTGGGTCATTCGGAGTCGGAACATTGAGGGAAAGGCATTCTTACTAATTGATTGAGCGAGATTTGCGGTAAGTGACTTATCTAACTTTGTGTGGGGGAAATCCCCTTAGGATTTGGTACTGTTGTAGCACTTTGGGATATGTGAGCGCCGTGTACGCGAGGTGATGAGTGCGTACACGGGCTAATTGTGGAAATTTTCGGTTCTTGCTGAGTTGTCTTCTTTTAAATTCCTTAACTGAGTTGCCTTAACATATGTAGTGATCATGTTTAGTCTAGTATCGCATGTCTACGTGCCTTAACTCTTACTTAAAATTTTTGCAATATGCTTAGTTGAATTACTTGTTTCCCTTGATTTGAATTAAATCTTTAAGTGTAAGATTTCTTGCTGTAAATGTATTATTCCGTCGGTTATCTACTGCATACTTACTTTGGGACTACGAGGCAGTTCCTCGGGAGATCCCCCTGTACTGCATGTTTACTTTGGGACTACGAGGCATTTACTCGGGATATCTCCCTGTACTGCATATTTACTTTGGGACTACGAGACGTTTACTCGGGAGATCCCCTAGTACTGCATATTTACTTTGGGACTACGAGGCGGTTACTCGGGAGATCCCCCCGGTCGTGCATATTTACATCTGGGACTACGAGGCAGTACCTCGGGAGTGCCCCTGTTGTTTACTTCTATTTACTGTGCTGATATCTTTTTGAAACCTCTTATTGTTTAAAGTCTCAGTCATTTCAAAATATTATTATATCTCCTGCCTTACTTTTCTTTTAAACCAGTAGTGCCCTGACCTGACCTCATCACTACTCTACCGAGGTTAGTCTTGGCACTTGCTGGGTACCGTTGTGGTGTACTCATACTACACTTCTGCACATCTTTTTATGCAGATCCAGGTTCTTCCTATTAGACCAGATACCAGTGAGTTGGACCGCATGTGTAGACTGCAAGGTATATTTGCTAGCATCCGCAAACCTCGGAGTCCCCATCTATCCTTACTATGTTGTTTTCCTTATTTTTCTTTAGATTATGATGTATAGAGACACTCAGTATTTTCTCTTAGAAGCGTGTGACTTGTTTCCACCGGGTTTTGGGAGTTGTAATTACTGAATGACAGTTTTTATAATTATTTCATGTGTTGATAATTGGGCTTCAGTTTTATATTATGTATTTTCGCAAATCTGTTAGGCTTACCTAGTATTAGAGACTAGGTTCCATCACGACATCCTACGGAGGTTGAAATGGGGTCGTGACAAAAAAATAATATCAATATGCTGAAATATGAAGAATAAACACACATAGTCAGAAAATTACATTATGAGAAAACTAAAATGTATATTTTATGTATAAACCGATTATACATTTTACAGAAGATACTGTAAATATACATAAAAGATACTCTTCCAAGTTGATACTATGTTTTCTATTGCCATTATTATTCTAGTCCTTTATTCTGCCTACTATCCGAGGGTTACCGAGCCCCATTTCTCATTTTGTTATAGATAGAATCTATATGTAATTACAACATGGATAAAAGAAAATAAATGACATTTATGTTAACAAATTAACATCAATATGCTGAAAATATGAAGAACCATTATAGTAATAATTTATTGAATCACACAGGGGTAGGCCGGGATATGCAAATATGAAGAACCAATTTTTCCTCCAATATCATCAACTCCAAATTCAAAGATTTTATTTAACTTATTGCTAATGTAACGACCCAACCGGTCGTTTTGACTGTTAGAATCCCGTTCCCCTAAATAATACTCCCCGCATATGCTTTTACTAATTTATGACTTGCAGGGATGGTTAGTTCGAGATTTGAAAGTGTTCAGGTTGAAATCGGAGCACTTGCTTCCTTAGTTGGCTTTAAAAAGAGCGAGTTTGACTTCGGTCAACATTTTTAGTAAACGACCTCGAAATCGGGATTTGACGGAATATTTTAAGTAAACGACCTCGGAATCGGGATTTGACTATGCAGTTGGTTATGAATTTTTTACTGATCTTTTTCATCGTGGTAGTATTGCAAGAATTGGAACATGACTTATATGTGTCATGAAGTGTGTTGTGGGCATCAGATGCATGGAATTTTGTCTATCATTGTCAGAGGATGTTATTATGGTCATGTAAATAACGTGGTGCATGGTGTGAATTCAGTGAGAGTATACAATCATGTATTTGTACATCGTGTGGTGATTGAAACGGTGTTCGTATGTTGGAAGCAGGCCTAATAGAAAATTTCGGATAATGGAATTTGGCTCTAAGGCTTATTCGCCTAAATAAAGGGGAGGATCTTCAGATTTGCTCGGGCTAATGTGCTCAGCTGAGTTGTGGTAGCATAAATAGGTGCTCAAGGTATTAAACAATAATTTCAGCAAACTCCTGAGCAGTTCTTAGGACGTTCGAGGACGAACGTATATTTAAGTGGGAGAGAATGTAACGACTCAACCGGTCGTTTTTACTGTTAGAACCCCGTTCCCCTAAATAAGACTCCCCGCATGTGCTTTTACTAATTTTTGACTTTAGGAGATGGTTGGTTCGGGATTTGGAAGTGTTGGGGTTGAAATCGGAGCACTTGGTTCCTTAGTTGGCTTTACAAAGTGCGAGATTGACTTCGGTCAACATTTTTAGTAAATGACCTCAGAATCGGGATTTGTCGGTTCCAATAGGTTCTTATGATGAATTTGGACTTGGGTGTATGATCGGATCGGGTTTTGGATGACCCAGGAGCGTTTCGGCTCCTATTGTGGAAAGTTGGCATTTTAGAAGAATTTCATAAATTTGGATTGAAGTATATTTCAATGTTATCGATGTTCGTTTGGGATTCCGAGTCTAGGAATAGCTCTACATGGTGATTCTGGTCTTAGTAGCACGTCCGGATGTTAATTTGGAGGTCCGTATGTAATTTCGGGGTCATTTGGCGAAAGTTAGAAATTTAAAGGTTTTTAAGAAGTTTGACCGGGAGTGGACTTTTTGATATCAGGGTCGGATTTCGATTCCGAAAGTTGGAGTGGGTCTGTAATATTAATTATGACTTGTGTGTAAAATTCGAGGTCAATCGGATTTGATTTGATAGGTTTCGGCGTCGAATGTAGAAGTTTGAAATTCTAAAGTTCATAAAGCTTGAATTGGGGTGCGATTCGTGGTTTTGATGTTGTTTGATGTGATTTGAGACCTCGAGCAGGTTCTTGTTATGTATTGGGACTGGTTGGTATGATTGGACGAAGTGTCGGGGGCCTCGGGTGTGATTCGGGGTGGTTCCGGACCAAGTTTGGGTGTTTTGATGCTATTGCTTGCTAGTTCTGGTGTTGTTCTTCGCGTTCGCGAGGAGCCTCTCATGTTCGCGAAGAAGGATTTTGCTGCAGGGACTTTGTTCTCCGCGTTCGCGAAGAGGCTCTCACGTTCGCGAAGAAAGAGTTTCTGATGTCCGTCGTTTGACTTCGCAAGCTTATATCTCTCAATCTATAACGAATCTGGAGATGATCTAAAAATAAAAGTTGTAGCCCTTGGTGTCTAGTGTTCATAAAAGTAAACCATTTGTCATTTGGAGTTGTGTACAAAACGTTATGGTAGATGTACTACAGACTGTCCGAGAAGAGTTTGAAAATATCTACTGCATAGGGCTGACTTTAGAAGCTTATATCTCGTAATCTTCAATGAACTGGGAGATGATCAACATATGAAAGTTATAGCCCTAGATATCTAGTTTCCAGAAAGTCAGACCATTTGTGATTTGGATTTTTGTACAAAAACTGATGACCATTATACTAGAGGCTATCTGAGAAGAGTTTGAAAATGGCTTTTGAGAATTTTGTTCATCACAAACGCGATAGGGGTCTCGCGAACGCGAAGAAGGGTCGCCTGGGCAGTGCATAAGTTTGCAAAAAACGGGTTTGGCTCATTTCATCTCATTTCCTTCATGGGAGCCGACCTAGGAGCTATTTTGGAGCTCCATCTTCATCATCTATGTCAAGGTAAGTGATTCTTACCTATTGCAAGTTAAATACTTGGTTTATATACGAATTTAGGCATGAAAAGTCATGGAAATTTGTAGAAATTTGGGGTTTTGAAGAAAAACCTAGAAATTGGTATTTTTGGATTTTAACCAAGCAAATGGCTATGGAATTGGATGGAAATGGTATATTTGAGTTCTTGAGGTTATGGGTAACGATTTCCTCCGAAAATTTTCGGAATCCGGGCACGTGGGCCCAGTTGAATTTTAGGAATTTTATCATTTTGGATAGGGTAATTTATTCAATAGTCTAATTTCAAATTATTGAGCATGTATTAATTATTTTATATAACTTTTGGATAGTTTCGAATTTTTCAACACCGAATTGAGATTTTTCACGACATTTTGATCGGGAAGTGGGCTTTGAGACAAAGTAAGTCTCTTGTCTAATCTTGTGAGGGGAAAATTATCCCATAGGTAATTAAATTAATAATTGTTACTAAGTATGGGGGCTACGTACGCACGAGGTGACGATACTCCGTACGTAACTACTATTTATGCTAAAGTCCGGGTAGTTTAGGACTCAAATCATGAATTACGTTTGTAAATTATATTCTTTATTTAATTAAATTATTTGTAATATATATTGTGAATTGTTAGGGAAAGATAGTAAAATATGGGAATCTTATATACTTAATTTTCTGTTTATATTAATTAATTGTTAAAAGAAATTGCTCATCCTCACGAATTAATCTTATAATAAATATACTCTCATTCTGGAGGTACATGAGAAAATGTCTTCCTACCTTGTGGAGCGGGCCGAATGCCTCGGCAGTATACATACATCTATGGATCGCGCCGCACGTCCCTCGGCAGTGTACACGACAGTCTGGATTGGGTCGTACGACCTCGGCAGAAATCGTGCCTAATAATAATAATTACATGATACTTTGATACTTTATTGCAGCTTGTGAAGCTAATTAATAAATTGAAAATTATTGGAATTGAAAGAATTAATTATCTCTGCTTGTTAAGGAAATTATTGTTATTCCTATAAATTATGTCATTAAAAATATTCTATTATAATATTATTGACCCTTAGTGAGTGTCAAAGTCGGCCTCTCGTCACTACTTCTTCAAGATTAGGCTTGATACTTACTGGGTACACGTTGTTTTCGTACTCATGCTACACTTGCTGCACATTTTTATTGTGCAGGTACAGATATATCCAGCGGCCTTGTGGGTGCAGAGGTGTGGTTAAAATGCAGGGACTTAGGTGAGCTGCATTCTAAATTATGATCCGCCGCCAACAAAGTCTCCTTCAAAGTTATTTATATTTTTCCTGTCTAATTTGTATTCCGGACAGATGCTGTATTTTATTTTAACTCCCTAGTAAATACTCGTGCAATTTTAACACCGAATTTTGGGAGGATTTCGGGTTGTTCTATATTGAATTTGTTAAAAGTATTATTATTTACTTTGTAAATCCCCATTCTTTACTATGTATATTAAAGGAAAATATGATTTCAAAAGTAATAAAAAAATGATAATCCAATTTTGTATTTATTATTGGCTTGCCTAACAGTGGTGTCCGGCGCCATTACGACCTAAATGGATTTTGGGTCGTGACAACATGGTATCAGAGCACTAGGTTCACGTAGGTCTCACGAGTCATGAGCAAGTCTAGTAGAGTCTTGCGGATCGGTACAGAGACGTCTGTACTTATCTTCGAGAGGCTACGGGGCTGTTAGGAACACTTCCTTTTCTTGATCCCTCATCGTGCGATTTGATTTCTTTGAGGCTTATGTCTTTGTTTCTTTCCTATTCAATCTTACGCGACGTGAAGCGCTTGTTATCAATTGGGAATCGAGGAATTTTAATGGTACTACAGATGTGGTGCATAATGTTTCTCCCTTCGTATTTGATTGGACTATTGCCGTCGCCTTGTGGAATGTTGTTCTGTCGTTTCAGCTCAGTATCAGTATTACCTAAGGTTTCGAGATTGGGCATTAATTGTTATGATAATTCGTGCATTGCTATCGCACAATGTTGTGTAATGGTAGGATGCTTGTCTTTGCGTCGAGGCAGTGAATGACTTAAAATGAGATTTTACTCGGTACATCATTCAAAGATTCAGTATTTTATTTCCGGCGGAGAAAAGGCTATCGGACTATGAATGCGCAGGTTTAGGTCGATGGGTTAACGAGACTTGGTATTTTTGAGCATGGTGGAATTTTTCATCTCTGATGTGGTGACGTCGTCCTTGATGGAATGTGTTAAGTTCGCCGGTGTTATGGTCCTCTTCAATTCGCCTTTGGGGTAAAGTATTGTGAATGGTGTCGGGGAAGCGGCTGTTAGGGGTCGCAGTGTGTTGTGGATCAGGATTGAATCGGTGATCCTAATGTTGATGGCTCAAGGAAGATGATCTTTAGGAAGATTTAGAGTTGGCGGCGATTTGTTGGTTCAGGTGCTACAGAGATGAATTTCTATTTAAGGAAACAACTGGATAGCGAGGGATGAGGAAGGACATGTGAGAGGTGTCTTGCGGTGGTTAAACTTCTAGAAGGCCAAGTGTAAGAAAACGAGAGTCGAGTAGTTACTTAAAGGAGAGGGTTTGACCAAAGTGGGAGAGTGGTAGAGTATCATATGGGTTATGTGGTAGAATGACTATACGCCTTGAGAAAAGTTTAGAGTGATTTGGAATTCATGGTAGACAGTGACTAGGTCTACAGACTTAATTTGGAATGTTGACTATTATACTGGGGGAAGATTGGATGTGACAGAAATGAGTTTGCTTGATATGAAGAAGAATGCAACATGACTTCGTGTTGGGATGTATTGTCGTAATTTTTGTAATATCAATGGGGAGTGAACGGATTTGTACAGCTGGTGAATGCGAACAGGCTCAGATTGGTTTAAGGACTTCATAGAAATTGTACTCGGTGCAACGTTGTTGGAAGATGTCGGCATGGAATTTCCACATGTGGGTTATTTCTGGTGAGGAGGTTAACGGTTGCGTGGTGTTGATGAAGCTTCTGCGAAGAATTCTACTTGCTACCTGGTATGAGGTCAAACATGTGAATGTGGCTAGGGATTCAGAGCGTTCATGAAATGGTTAACAGGAAGATTTCGAGGAATTTGGCGGGTCGATTGTGCGAAGTCATATCAACGAAGAAGAAGAAGGAATATTGGTAGGTTCCATGGTTATGAAATTGTAGCTTTGAGCTAAGAGGGAGAGCCCCACCGTCTACGATTGGATTGCATGGTTATGTACTTGTGAGGTTTCTAGTTATCGGCATGTTGATGGGTTATTATGACTAAGGAAAAAGAGCATCAGTGGTAAATTGAGCAAAGGATTTGAGGAATGTATGCTGTAATTGGCTTTATCGATTCTTGTCCAGGCTTTGGGAAGACTCACGGTTTATGCTTCTGGAGGTGATATGCAAGGAAAGTGATCCAGTCGGGTGCTTCTTTAAGAGGGTGTTCATGTGCTAGCAGGGCTTTGGAGTTTGATTATATTTGGGGACAAGTCAGAGTGGGTAACTCTCAACAACGGTCTTAGTGGATTCAAAAATTTAAGTGTGGTGCCTAAGGATTTCAAGTCCGTAGTATGGTTAAGCATTGAGCTTTTGCGGCAAATTATGAATGAGGCTTGGAGTGTTCTACGTTATATTCGGGTTGCAGTGTAGCATTGGAGGAATGGAAGAAAGTGACTTCGGATTCATAGAGGAATTATCACAACGGGTGTACCAGTTGAAGATGCGAATGTGCGCACAAAAAGGGTATGAGTTAGTTCGTGGGTTTTGAGGCAATGTGGGCTTATGAAATGGAGTCACTCAGGGCGAGTTCGTATTGAATTTTATATAATTTAAATGTAGCTATTGTTATTTCTAAGGAAAGTCTAGGGTAAAATTAGAAGCAGTCGGATCGGTTAGCGATGGTTGAATTGGCATGATGGTGGCAATGATCAGTTCCTTCGGCGTGTTAAGTTATACATGTAGTTTGTGGTTGTACCCTTGGGCTTGAGCGACACTACCACTTAGTTAACTTAGGAGGTATTTGATTCTAATGGCTTGTTCGTGTAAATGGATCCCGGAAGAATTATGGGGGCTTAGATCACGACTTGAGGTTTGCATTTTTCTGCGATTATGGGAATTCAGTCACGTATTGAAATGGTTCTCCTGAAACGTGTAAAGTGAAAGGTTTCTATATGATGAAGTGTGTATCCTATTAGTGGTTCAGGAGTTATGATGAAATTCTTGAGTTTTCGCGTGTTGGTGAGATAGGTGCGATGAGCGACATGAAATTTGAAAGTTGAGGATCAAGGTTGCAATTCGGTGTTGACAGGGATGTCACGAGCTCGGATGAGCAGGGAAGGATTCAGATGTTTAGAGTGAGCTGGTATTGTCTTTAGCGTCACTGAGATCGGTGTCATGTGTAAGAGGCTTTGGGTACTGATTTGCGAACTTTCGATTCGCTTTACAACACCGTATGACTGGTGGTCTGGATGTGCAGACTTGGCTACCTGGTGCGAAAGGTCGTGGGAGCATACCCCATGGGGAGATTGTATAAGCATGACATGTAGTCACTTGATTAATTAAAGATTTAAAACCAAGTATGGAGATTATGGTACTATCGCTAATGTGAGAATTTATGCCTGAAGGGCGCTCGGTTTATTTGGTTTTGGAATATGAAAGTTTGTTTCAGATTTGACGGTTGTTCTTGTGTGTCATGGGAAAGAGGGTTATTGTGGATCCTTGAAAGGTTATTAGCCCAGTGCGGTACAATTAGAAATCGGCTTGAGGTCCGTGGATGGATCTAAATATGAATGTGAGCTCTATATCATGTTGGATGTGTTCATTTCAGCATAACATTGTTTTCGGAGAGGTCTTCGGGCCTTGG
Source organism: Nicotiana otophora (assembly GCA_000715115.1). Classification (NCBI taxonomy): domain Eukaryota; kingdom Viridiplantae; phylum Streptophyta; class Magnoliopsida; order Solanales; family Solanaceae; genus Nicotiana; species Nicotiana otophora. The sequence continues at coordinate 46,775 of AWOL01S0014491.1, forward strand.
GTGTTATTTCTGTTGTCGGCCTTTCCGTGTGGTCTCTATTCTGCCATGTGGGGTATGAGGCAGTTTGATTATTCGCACTCGTATTGAGATCCCGTATAGTTTGCGGTGTTATACGAGCAGGATGTCTCTCAAGATGTAGGTCATTTATTGCACTTTAGTCGTGCTTGAGTTTTGTAGCGTATGGCACTATCTGATGGTATTGAGCACTTGGCGTGCTTGTGGTTGACATTCGGGTATTTCATAGGTATAAGCATTTTGGCTTGATGGGCACTTCCCTATTTAGTGTCATGTGTGGATCGGGTGGCACGCCGCCACGGGTATGTTGTTTGGATCGGGTTGCATGCCGCAACGGTATCATGTGTGGATTGGGGTGCACACCGCAACAGTATGATGTTGAGTACTGTTCCCTATATCTATTCTTGCGTATCTTATTTCTCATGTTCCGAGGAAGGTTCACAAGACCTTTTCGGTTGTTTAAATTTCTTGCACTGGTTGAATAGTTCTTTTCAGAGTTCGTTATTCTTTATGTATCGCATTCGAGTTTGTGGCTATTTGGCATATGGTCGCATCATATGAGACTTTTGGTAGTAATTGTGGTGGCTTATTAACTTGTACAAGGTGAGGCGAGATTTTTGGACCTGGGATCAATGCGATCAGATTTATACGAGGCATATTAAAGAGCAAATATCGTTATTTCGTTCATAATGAGCAAGTATCGTTATTCCGTCGTGTCAGTATTGCAAGAATTGGAACAGGACTTATATGTGTCATGAAGTGTGTTGTGGGCATCGGATTCATGGAATTTTGTCTATCGTTGTCAGAGGATGTTATTATGGTCATGTGAATAACGTGGTGCATGGTGTGAATTCAGTGAGAGTATACAATCATGTATTTGAACATCGTGTGGTGATTGAAACAGTGTTCGTATGTTGGAAGCAGGCCTAATAGAAAATTTCGGATAATGGAATTTGGCTCTAAGGCTTATTCGCCTAAATAAAGGGGAGGATCTTCAGATTTGCTCAGGCTAATGTGCTCAGCTGATTTGTGGTAGCATAAATAGGTGCTCAAAGTGTTAAACAATAATTTCAGCAAACTCCTGAGCAGTTCTTAGGACGTTCGAGGACGAACGTATATTTAAGTGGGAGAGAATGTAACGACTCAACCGGTCGTTTTGACTGTTAGAACCCCCTTCCCCTAAATAAGACTCCCCGCATGTGCTTTTACTAATTTATGACTTGCAGAGATGGTTGGTTCGGGATTTGGAAGTGTTTGGATTGAAATCAGAGCACTTGGTTCCTTAGTTGGCTTTAAAAAGTGCCAACATTTTTAGTAAATGACCTCAGAATCGGGATTTGACGGTTCCAATAGGTTCTTATGATGAATTTGGACTTGAGAGTATGATCGGATCGGGTTTTGGATCACCCAGGAACGTTTCGGCGCCTATTGTGGAAAGTTGGCATTTTGGAAGAATTTCATAAATTTGGGTTGAAGTGAATTTCAATGTTATCGATGTCCATTCGGGATTCCGAGTCTGGGAATAGCTCCGCATGGTGATTCTGCTCTTAGTAGCGCATCCGGATGTTAATTTAGAGGTCCGTATGTAATTTCGGGGTCATTTAGCGAAAGTTAGAAATTTAAAGGTTTTTAAGAAGTTTGACCAGGAGTGGAATTTTTTATATCAGGGTCGGATTCCGATTCCGAAAGTTGGAGTAGGTCCGTAATGTTAATTATGACTTGTGTGCAAATTCGCGGTCGATCAGATTTGATTTGATAGGTTTCGGCGTCAAATGTAAAGGTTTGAAGTTCTAAAGTTCATAAAGCTTGAATTGGGGTGCGATTCGTGGTTTTGATGTTGTTTGATGTGATTTGAGGCCTTGAGCAGGTTCTTGTTATGTATTAGGACTGGTTGGTACGATTGGACGGGGTCTCGGGGGCCTCGGGTGTGATTCAGGGTGGTTCCGGACCAAGTTTGGGTGTTTTGATACTGTTGGTTGCTGGTTGTGGTGTTGTTCTTCGCGTTCGCGAGGAGCCTCTCGCGTTCGCGAAGAAGGATTTTGCTGCTGGGACTTTCTTCTTCGCGTTCGCGAAGAAAGAATTTCTACTATCCGTCGTCTGATTTCGGAAGCTTATATCTCTCTATCTATAACGAATCTGGAGATGACCTAAAAATGAAAGTTGTAGCCCTTAGTATCTAGTATTGCAAAAGGTAAACCATTTATCATTTGGAGTTATTTACAAAAAGTAATGGTGGATATACTACAGAGTCTCCTTCAAAGTTATTTATATTTTTCCTATCTAATTTGTATTCTGGACAGATGCTGTATTTTATTTTAACTCCCTAGTAAATGCTCATACACTTGTGACACCAGGTTTTGGGAGGATTTCGGGTAGTTCTGTATTGAATTTATTAAAAGTATTATTATTTACTCTGTAAATCTCCATTCTTTACTATGTAATTAAAGAAAAATATGATTTCAAAAGTGATAAAAAAATGAGAACCCAATTTAGTATTTATTATTGGCTTGCCTAACAGTGGTGTCCGGCGCCATCACGACCTTAATGGATTTTGGGTCGTGACAGCTAATCTCTGTATAAACACCGTCTCTGATGAATCATGATAAAAAGATATGGTTCATAACACTAAACACGAAAAATAAACAAGGAAAAAAAAGAAAAAGAAAAAACTGAAACATAAAACTTACGGTGCATTAGTCATTAAGCCTCTATTGATGATAGTGTTCCACTTACACAATATTCTGAAATCAATAGGACTGTCAACATTTTTCTGAAAAGGATACTTTATAGTGAAGATGGACTTATTTGGCTTATTTTTTAAGATGGGCTTATTTGACTTAGTTAGCTTATTTTGAGCAACTTAGATGGTACCACCAGAGTCAAATGTGTTCCTGAATGGTAACTTCATGACCCCTGCTGGTTTCCTTTCTCTAGGGATTATTTCAGGTGTGTCATGATCAACACTAACTATACGATCTTCCTGCATAGTAGCAACATTTTTCTCCACTCCTAAACAATCACCATGTATAATATTTTGATCGAAATACTTTTGGGTGATTGCAGTTACTTGAGCCTTAACATCACTAGTCCAGCCATTGTCCTCACCAACTTCCTCACAACTATTTTTACCAATAACTTGTGCATAATCCTCTACCAAACCCCCCATATTAGCAGTATTTTTCTTAACTTCTGCAATATAACTACATTATCACCATCTACATTATTTTAATCACAAAACTTCTGGGTGATTGCAGTGATTTCAGGCTCGACATCCTCAATCCAGGCTTTGTCATCACCAACTCCTTCACTACATTTACCAACTTTTATAGAATCCTTCACCACACCCTCCATAACATCAACAGTTTGTTCTAGACTTACCTTAGTGCCAACATTTTTCTTTACAATTTCCTCACTGCCAATATTTTTCCCTATAACTTCCTCACTACCAAAATTATTCTCTGCAACTTCCTTATCGCCAAAATAATCATTATGAATATCACCAGTATTATGATGGTCATGACTGTCATGATGGTAGTCATATTTTCTATCACCCTGTTCATGAAAAATATATAAAAAGTTGTAAAACTTATAATAACATGTAAATATAACAAATAAGCATAGTCATGAGAATACCTTTGAAGCACCGCGTTCACTTAGAGCTTTATAAACTTTTCAAATGAGGAAATCATTAACTGCTCCAAAGACGAAACCTTGTCGTTTACCTATAAAAGAAAAAGTGAAATCGAATATCAATTAAGTTGTCAGAACTGCTTAAACCCAAAATAGAATCGTACCTTGTTGATTTCACTTCTCAGAAGTTTCAGCTCATTCTCGCTTGAACTCAAGTTACTGGGATGTGAATCCGAATTCTCATTGTTTATAGGTTGTGATTCCAGCTTATTTTTGGAGTGCTTCTTAGCATTTATTTTTAGGTCGAGTGTTGAAATCATCAACATCATCTCTTGGATTAACTTCAGCCACGACTCCAGATTCGATATACATCTCATTTTTATCTTCATACGCTGGGACAAAATCATACAATTCAAGCCTTGTTTGTTCAACATTTGTTGGGGCAATGTTACTAAACACCAACTACAAATCAAAAAAAATCTTAGCAATCATGAAATTTTAAAATAACAAAAGATAACCAATATATTACTTGTAGAAACTATACATCATACCGTTAATTGATATTATGCATATTAAAGGTATAAAATATGTATCAGAAATGTATAATTTACATATCAGAAGTAAATTCATATGTATTGCTACCAAATGTTGTAAACTAAATAAAAATATTTTTTATCTGCTCCCGACTTAAAAGAAAAACTTCTTTCCTCAACCTCTTGAAGGTCACCTTCTTCTTTACAGTCGAGTTTAGTATGCGTGGCACAAGATTTCCAATCCGGTAAGCTAGATTTTTACAAGTATAGGGGCAGCATTCATAAAACTAACACTGGAATGTCAAAGGCAAACCACCATATCGGTACATCTCTCTCCTACTACGAACCTTGTCTTTCATTGACTCCAAAGTAACATTGAAAATCACTTTTCCCCAAGAGAAAGTCTCAAAATCACCACATTCCACCAACGGAAAATCACTCTTTGTTATAAAATCATCATTCGTAATAGAAAATAGGAAACTGTGAATGAAATACAATACTGCAATCTTTAATGCGTCTTCATCAGATTTCGACATCCTTTTTAAGAAATAGTGAGTTAACAATTTCTTAGACACTTTCGACATGCTTGGAAAGTACAATTCCATCAACCGACTCGACTGGACAGATTCATAATCCTTATTGGGATCATCATTATACTTTAAACCTGTGATAATACAAAACATTGCAAGTCCGAAGCGCAACTTGGTGCTATTCACTTTAATCCATAACTCATCATCTTTAGTTGACACCACTTCCCTAAGCAATAGTGAATGGATAAGTTGGTTCTGTATAAAAAATTCGGGCAAGACCACAAAATAACCAAAACATATTCTTCTAAACATCTCAATCTGTTGATTATCCAAAGTATCTTTTAAATGTTTCACTATACTGCAGCTTGTATGCACACAGATACGAATACTATAATGATCACCTAAAGGAACATAGTAATCCCAAAGCAGCAGACAATACAAAAATATAAAATAATATTTTATATATATATATATATATATATATAAGCTTCATAACAACCACAAATATGCACTTTAAACATTACTTATGTGAACTCTATCGCAGGGAGCCCCGCTCTGTGAACGAGTCCTTTTATCAACAAGGGTACTTTGCATTCCTTCAATAGGGGTATTTTGCATTTCTTTAACAGATTTAGAGGTTGCATGCCCCAAATCGCACCCGAATTCTGGTAAATCTTCAAAATTATTATCATCGTTCCTACTGAAACTAGGGTTATATTTCACTAATTTACTAGCTAATTTCATAGAATTTGGAGATGCTCTTAACTTTATATTTTTCTTCAAAGATTTCTTTTCCTCCATTATAGACTCGACTATGAACAAAAATTCGAAAACCTACTAAAATTTTGACTTACATTGAGAGCAAGAGTAAAAATGGAGAAGCTGTGTTTGAGAAGAAACCGGTGTTTCGAGAGAACCGAGTGCAATAGGAAAAAAATGTGAGTTAAAAGGCGTGGGTGAGTCAGTGTATTATGAATTATTTATGGGCTATTAGATATAATATGTTTGGGCTGGAGGGACATTTCGGGTTCATGAAGGAAAACATGGGCTATTAAAATTTTGAGGGGCTATAGAAGGTAGTTTTCTCAATTCTTTTCTTGATTCTATAAGATTGCACGAATGAGTTATTTTCAATTAGTTCAATTTATAAAAGGTAAAAGATTTATTGATTTTAAATTCCTAAATATTAGGACTTCTTACCTAATTTAATAAGAAAATATTAGATATACAAAATTTTCATTGATTTTAAAGTACTAAATATTAGAAAAATAGTTTAAATTACAAGTTTGTCCATTGTAAAAGCTATTATTAAAGAATAAAAAAGGCGAAAGACATTTCGCTAAGCGCTTTCGTGCTTTTAATATAATATAAATTTTGTATATAATTAATAAATTGTATATGCCTATGTAATTAAGTTAAAACTTGATTAGGAAGGATAATAAAATTTCATATATAGTATAACAACAACAACAACAACCCAGTATAATCCCACTAGTGGGGTCTGGGGAGGGTAGTGTGTACGCAGACCTTACCCCTACCCTGGGGTAGAGAGGTTATTTTCCAATGACCCTCGGCATCATTCCCTCCAAGAACTCCCCACCTTGCTCTTGGGGTGACTCGAACTCACAACCTCTTGGTTGGAAGTGGAGGGTGCTTACCATCAGAGCAACCCACCTTCTTATATAGTATAGGAAGGTAAAAAACAAAAATTTATACGGCTACAAGCAGTATTATTGGTTTTCAATTGACCGAAAGCATGTGCATTGTATTCTGAACTTTTCTTTTCTTTTGTGTATGCATCTTAATGAAGCAAATTTTAACTGAAGAAACAAAAAAAGAATAATTTCAGAGACCTCTGTTCATCACACTAATCTCCCTTATGGTTTATGTTATTATGATTACCTCTTGTTATACTTTTTCTTGTAATAATTCTTTTAATCTATTTATTCTTAATATAAATTTTTATCCTTTTCTAATATTAGGTTCTTCAATTAATTAATTTTTTGAATATCTTCCTAACAAATGTTCTAATTCCTGTGGGAGAATTTAAGTTATACATAGATTTTCTCCCATTAATTCTCAAGGCCACCGTCAATATCATCAAAATCTTGTTGATACTCTGAGATAAGTATGAGAAAAAGAACTGATTTTTCTTTTTTTTCTTTCTTTATAACATCACCTCTTGCGAGTAAAATTAAGCACAAATAGGTGGACTCACCAACTACGCCTTTTGCTCTTCCATACAAGAGACGTCACAACAAGAGTAAATTCCTTGAATGATCATTCAACTTATAAAAATATTCTATCAAAGTCACTCAATTATTGTCTTTTGACTCGAAAAATAAATATCACATATTTAACATGCCATGTCATATTAAAATTTAATTTTTTAAATAATAAAACCTATATATCTAACCATGACCTTTATACCAATATAACCTACCCAATAAAAAATGGGTCTACTTTAATTACGTAATTCTGCAAACTTGCCAATGGAGGAATCCCCAACTTGCAGTAATCCTCATTGGTTTTTCGCCAATGCTTAATAATAATACCAATGATTAATGATGTTAGTGAGCTCAGCAAACATCCATCCTATAGTACAACCTAAATTCAGACAGCCAAAGATGGAAAACTAACGGCGCAAACGAAAAGGAAGCACCTTAGATGAATTTTTTCCAATAAAAAGACGATCTTAGATGAATTTTGTCCAATAAAAAGACATAATAAGTTGTATAAAAAAGTTCTTATATGAATTTTGTGCATATTCGTATGTAATTAAAGTAGACTCATTTTTAAATTAGGTGGGTTAGATGGTTTAAGGGTCATGAGTTAAATGAATTTTATTTTTTTGATAAATAGTTTTTTTTTTACCAAGGGCAATCTGTACAAATAAAAAAAAAGAGTTAATAGCTTAAAATCCCAATAAACTATCACATTTTTGTCAGTTTCATACTTAAACTATTCGGTGTCTCCAAACTTTTACTGAACTATATTGTCCTTCATAATAAAAACCCATCGTTGCATTCTTAGAGATGTGTCTAGTACACGCTCCTAATTATCTAAATAACGTGCCATGTACGTGGCACTACACGTGACTATTTAACCCAGCCTAAAACTCCCATAAACTGTAACTTTTCAGTTACCTACTTAAACTATCTAGTGCCCCCAAACACCCCCTCCCCCGAACTATATTCCCCTATATATTAAAACCATATATTGAATTCTTAAAGATACGTCTGTCAACTATATTAACTTATAGTGTGTACTAAATTTCTTATGTAGTTTACTCATGATGTATTACTCTCGAATGACTCATTATTCAAGAAGTTTAATTTAGCCCAAATAGTATCTAATGTAATGGGCTAACTTTAGGTTTAACTGTGATTATGCTTTATACTGGACTCCATATCACGACCAAATTTTTTCTAAAGACCGTGATGGCACCCAACGTCGCCGCTAGACAAGTCAACGGTGAATTATCCATGTATCTATTCTTTTTAATAATTTTAAAGTAGTTGATTTTTATTTTAATAAGTAAATGAGAAGTTAAAAAATTTAATAGATTAAAGCGAAAAATAATGAAAGAGCAAATGCAGTGAAATAAATATTGAAAAGCCATAAAATGTCTACTAGCATGTTTCTAAAATCTGATGTCACAAGTGTATGAGCAAACTAGTAGAATATATAAAACGCTAAGCTATTGTCTGAAATAGAGTAGACAGAAAGTAAATACAAAACGGAGACTTCGGGTGCTGCAGAACGGACTCAGAAAGCAGCTCACCACTAAGCCTCGGGGTAATGGGGGTGTGCGGCTGACTGACTGCTAGATGCACTTGCCTTAGATCCCGCATGATTAGTGTAGTAGTGTAGCGTGAGTACATAAACAATATGTATCCAGTCTAACCTCGAAGAAGTAGTGACGAGGGGTCGACATCGACACTTACTATAGGCCAACAATAAAATATAGGAATTCTAAATAGGCATGAGATATGTCAATAATAATAATAACACATTAGCAAGCAGTGAATAAATAATTCTTTAAATGATAGTAAATTTCAAAAATCTTCAATTAACACATACTAACTCCAGATACAATTCGGGCCAATAAATAAATTAAAACCCCTCAATTCATAAAAATAATATCAAGTGTATTCGGGCTCCAAGCATTAACATGCACGATTTATGCTGAGGTCGTGCGGCCCGATCGAGAATAATGTGTACATTGCCGAGGGTCGAGCAGCACGAACCATAGATGCATCTATTATACTGTCGAGGTACTCCACAATAAGAGAGAATACTCTATGAACATCCGATGTCACGACCCAATTTCATTAAAGGCCGTGATGGCGCCCAACATCGCTGTTAGGCAAGCCAACACTGATAATCTAGTGATTTTCACTTTTAATATGTTTGCACATTGAGTAACATTCCTTATTAATAAAAGTTTTAGAAGTTTACAGTTGTAAAGTGATTAAACAAAGCAACTGAGTGCAAAATCGAAGTCATAACAATAACCCAAAATCATAAGTCTATTAGTGTGTCACGACCCAAAATCCGTTAAAGCTCGTGATGGCGCCGGACACTACTATCAGGCAAGCCAACACTAAATAGTTAATTAAATTCTTATTTTAATATTTTTCAAATCGTAAATTTAATTCAATTCAACTAGTAAAAGATGAATTTATAGAATAGATACAATGTTTTCCAATTTCAACACTGAACATACTATATTCATCCCAGAACCCGGTGTCACAAGTGCATGAGCATTTTTTAGGAATTTAAAATAAAATACAATAACTGTCTGGAATACAAATTTGGACAGTAAAGAAGATACAATACTCTAAAAGAGACTCTGTTGGTTGCGGATCGTATATAAGATGCAGCTCACCTAAGTCCACGTAATAACCGTGCCTCTGCGCCCACAAGTCCACTAGTCATATATGTACTTGCATAAAACGTGCAACAAGTGTAGTATGAGTACATAAATCAACGCGTATTCAGTAAGTATTCCGCCTAACCTCGAAGAAGCAGTGACGAGGGGCCAACTTCGACACTTACTATGGGCTATAAGTAAATAGAATAATATCATTAAATTAGATATGGATTAAGTAATACGGTTACAAGCCCATTATTCTGAAGTAAGTAAACAGTTCTCTTATAATTAAGAACTCTCCAAATTGATTTCCCATTATTTAACAATTTATCTCAAGCCGAGAAGGCAATATCGATTATTATAATTTCCAAATCAATCAATTAAATCATGCGCAAATCATGCCGAGGTCGTACGGCCCGATCCAATAATTATTTAAACTGTGCACTGTCAGAGGGTCGAATGGCGCGAACCATAGATGCATATATTTACTACCGAGGCGCTCGGCCCGATCCACGAATAACAATTATTTTCAAGAATACACAAGTTTCTCATTTACAGTCAAGTATCTCATACAAAACTTCAAGTAGGTGAACTTAACCTTATACAATTCTTTTACCAATTTCTATCATGACTAAGTGATTATATTAACAAGTAAGGGCACAAACATTCCAAGTATAGCATGACACGGGTCCTAAACTACCCGGACAATAGCATAATAGTAGCTACGTACGGACTCTAGTCACCTCGTACGTATGTAACCCCCACAATTAGGTACAAACATTTATTTAATTCACATATGAGATTAATTCCCCCTTACAAGGTTAGAAAGGAGACTTACCTCGCTCCGAAATTTCATAACCGGCTCCCAAGCCATTCAATCAACTCAAATCGATGTCCAACGTTCCAAAACTAGTCAATAAGTAAACAAATCCATAAATATATACTTTAATACTCATTATAATCTTATTTACAAAAATTCCCAACTCCATTCGAAAAGTCGATAAAATCACCCTCATGCCCATGTTCCCGGATTCCGAAAGTTTTCGAAGATAATCATTACCCATAACCTTATGGACTCAAACATATGATTTCTATCCAATTCCATAACCATTTTTGTGGTTAAAATCTCTTTTTTATAAAAATCTAGGTTTTTCATCTAAACCCTTGATTTTCAATATTTACCGGTTATAATCTATCCATAATCTATGAATTTAACTCAAAGTATGAAGAACTAACTTACCTTCAAGTTGGTAGTTGAAATCCCTTCTCAAAATGCTCCACAATCGCCCAAAACATGAAGAAACTGGGCTAAACATACGCAACTCCGGACTTAAATGAAGGTTATGCCTTCTGCGATTTTCGCACCTGTGGAGTTACACTCGTACCTGAGGTTCCGCATCTGCGGTTGCTGGCCAGCTCCTCTCCTTCGCACCTGCGGCTACTCATGCGTAGGTGAGATTATACCAGAAGCTGGAAGCTTCAGCTCTTCCTCCAAATCCCAAAATTGGTCCGAGTCTCGTCCGGTTAACACTCGGGGCCCTGCCCGAACATACCCACAAGTTTAAAATCATAAAACACACTCGCGCGAACACCCGAAATGTGTAAAACAACATCAAAACTAAGAATCATACCCCAAACCAAATTGATTCAACTTGAAAATTTCAAATTCTTCAAACTTACTCCGAACGTGCCGAAATATACTTATACTACTCGGAGTGACACAAAATTTTGCATGCAAGTCTTAAATCACGATACGGACCTACTCCAACTTTTGGAATCGGATTCTGAACCCGATATCAAAAAGTCAACTCCCGGTCAAACTTCTCAAAAACCTTCAAATTTCTAACTTTAGCCAAATGACTCCAAAATGACCTACGAACTTCCAAATCCACTTCCGGATGCGCTCCTAATACCGGAATCACCATACAGAGCTATTACCATACTCGAAATTCCAAACGGACATCGATAACATCAAAATTCACTTCAACCCAAATTTATGGAATTCTTCCAAAATGCTAACTTCCACAATATGTGCCGAAACGATTCCGGGGCATCCAAAACCCGATCCGAACATACGTCCAAGTCGGAATCATCATACGAACCTGTTGGAACCTTCAAATCCTGATTCCGAGTCCGTTTACTCTAAAATCTAATCTTAGTCAATTCTTCTAACTTAAAGCTTTCGAAATGAGAATTTTCTTTCCGATCCAACTCCAAACTTTCCGAAATTCAATTCCGACCATACGCACAAGTCACAATACTTGAAGTGAAGCTTCTCATGGCCTCCAACCGCATAACGACGCGCTAGAGCTCAAAACGACTGGTCGGGTCGTTACATTCTCTCCCACTTAAACATATGTCCGTCCTCAAACGTGCTAAGAACTGCGCTGGAGTTGTCCGAAATCACTGATTAGTACCTCGTGCACCTACCCCTACTACCACAACTCAGTTGAGCACACTGGATCGAGTAAATCTGAAGATTCCCCTTTTGTTTAGTCAAACTAGCCTTAGAGCCAAATTCCAACATTTGGAATCTTCTGTTAGGCATGTTTCCAACATATGATCATCGTATCAATCACCGCACGATGTACCAGAACATGACTGCATATCTTTGCTGAATTCACACCATGCACCACAACATTCACATGACTATAATAACATTCTCTGATCATAATATCCGATATTCCCCGAATCTGGTGCTCACCATGCACCTCATGACATATATAAGTCTAGTTCCAATTCTTGCAATACCTTCACGACGGAAGAGACGTGTAGAAATTCATAACCAACTGCCGAGTCAACAAATCATTGAGTCTCTCCTCCTGACTAGAATCATCACCTAATTATAACCAAATAATAGTTTTTGCTCTTTACTATACTTCATATAATCCGATCTCACTGATCCCGGATCCAATAATCTCTCACCCAGCATAAGCTGTTCAGGCAATAAGCCACCTCAGACGATGCCAAAAAGTCTCATGTGATGCCACAATGTTCCAATAAGCTAAAAACTCGACGTAATACATGAGGAAAATGAATTCTGGAAAGAACTACTCAGCCAACATAACTCACTAGACAACCGAAAAGGTGTTACGAACCTTCCTCAGAAAATGGGATACAAAACACACAAAATAGAATATAGGGGATTATACTCAACATCACATTGTTGTGGCGTGCAACCCAATCCAAACAATATACCTGAATATCGGCCACAAGCATGTTAAGTGTATAATACCATCCCTAGGAGGACAGACAGCGCCATACGCTACAAAACTAAAGCACAACTAAGGTACGATATATGACCTAAATCTCGAGAGCCGTCCCGCTCACATAACACCATCGCTACGCGGAACCTAAACACATAGGAAGTTTATCAAGACATTTCACAACTCCCACGGCATAATATAGTATTACATGAAATAGCCTCTGAATACTCCTCCATAAGGAGCGCTATGCTGAAATGAATACACCTGTCCTGACATAGAGCCTATATTCACATTTAAATCCATCCACAAACCTCAAGCCGATTATGATCGCACCGCACTAGGCTAATAACCTTTCGAGGGTTCATAATAACCCTTTTTCCCCAAAATACACAAGAACAACCATCATATCCGGAACAAACCTCCACAGTCCGCAATCAAATAAACCGAGCGCCCTCCAGGCATAAATTCTCACATGAACAATAGTACCGCACTCTAGATACTTGGTTCCAATCTTCGATCAATCAAGTGACTACATGTCACACTTATTCAATCTTCCTGTGGGACACGCTCCCCTGACCTTCTGCACCAGACAACGAGTCTGCACATTCATAATACCGACCGCACCAACGCTGTAAAGCAATTCAAAAATCCGAAATCACTACTCAAAGCCTCTTACATAGGACACTGATCTCAAGTGACGCTAAAGATAATTCCAGCTTACTCTAACCATCTGAATCCTTTCCCACTCATCCGAGCTCTTTGACATTCTTGTCGACACCAAACTGCAACCTTGATCCTTAACTTTCAAATTTTGTGCCGCTCACCGCACTTATCTTACCAATACGCGAGAACCCAAAACTTTCATCATAACTCCTAAACCGCTAATAAGATACATACTTTACTTTGTAGAACCTTTCACTTTACTCGTTTCAGGAGAATCATTGTAACACATGACTGAATTCTTATAACCGTAGAACACACAAATCCTCAAATAATGGTATAGCCACCATAACTCTTCCGGGACCTGCCCACACATAACATGCCATAACACCCGAATGCATCTAAATACAATCAATTATGGCGGTCGTCAAGCCTCGCGCACGGACCCCCAAATCACATGCATAATTTAATCATGCTGGAGGAACTGATCACTCCCACCATCATTCCAATTCAACCATGGCTAACCGATCCGCCTTCCTCTAACTTACCTTGGACTTTCCTTAGGAATAACAAAAACTCCATTCAAAAGATGGCGAACTCAATCCGCACTCTTCCTCAGTGATCCTATTTCACAAGACCACATTGTCTCAAAACCCACAAACTATTTCATACCCTCCTTATGCTCATAATCGCGTCTTCATCCGATATACCCATTCTGATGATTTTTCTATAAATCCAAAGTTACATGTTCCCCTTCCTCTCACGATACCCCCTAGACCAAAGATAACACGGAACACTCCAAGCTCCTTTATCAAACTCCACTGCAAAAGCTCGATATTCAACCACACAATGGACTCGAAATTCTTAGGCACCACACCTTAACTTTTGAATCCACTAGTACCGTTATTGAGAGTCACCCACTCTAACTTGGTCCCGAACATAATCGAACTCTAAGGCTCTACTAGCACATGAACTCTCTCTCAAAGAAGCACCCGATTGAATCATTTTCCTTAAACACCACTTCCACACGAAGCCTAGACTCTGAGTCTTCCCCAAACTTGAACACGAATTGATAAGGCCAAATATAACACGTATTCCTCAAATTCTTTGCTCAAATTACTACTGATGTTCTCTTCCCTTAGATATAGCGACCCATCAATACACTGATAACCAGAAACCACACTAGTTGACAATTACACAGCCCAATCATAGACGGTGGGGCTCTCCCACTTAGCCTGAAGCTACCATTGCATAACCCTGGAACCCACCAAGATTCCTTATCTCCTATTGAAATGATCTTGCACAATCAACCCGCCAAATTCCTCGAAATCCTTCCATTAACCTTTGATGAATACTCCGAACCACTAGCCACATTTATATATTCAATCTCTTACCGGGTAGCCAGTAGAATTCTTCACAGAAGCTTCGTCAACACCACGCGACCTCTAACCTGGACACAGGAGACAACCCACCTGTGGAAATTACATGCCGACATATTCCAACGTCGCTACACTGGGTATAATTACTACGAAACTAGTAGACCATCCTGAGTCCGAGCTCATTCACCAGCTGTCAAATCCATTCAGTCCTCATGGACAAGGTGCGACAATACGTTCCAATCCAAGGTCATGTTATATCCTTATTCATATCAAGCAACTCCTTTTTGTTGTATCAAATCTCCCGCCGTATAATAGCCAATATTTCAAGTAAGTCTGTAGACCCAATCATCATCTACCATAATTCCTAAATCACTCTAAACTTTCCTCAAGGCGTGTAGCTATCCTAACATAGAACCCACATGCTACTCTGCCACTCTCCCACTTTGGTCAAACTCACTCCTTTAAGCAACTACCCGACTTCTATTTCCTTACACTTGGCCTTCTAGAAGTTTAACCGCCGCATGCCACCTCCCACGTGTCCTTCCTCATCCTTCCTGCCCAGTTGTTGCCTTAATTCAAAATTCATCTCTGTAGCGCCTGAACCAACAGATCACCGCTAACTCTAAACCTCCCCGAAGATCATCTTCCTTGAGCCATCAACATTAGGACTACCGATTCGATTCTGAACCACCGCACACTGCGATTTCTGACAATTGCTTTCCCGACACCATTTATAATACTCTGCCCCAAGGCGAATTGAAGGAAACCATAACACCGGCGAACTTAACACATTATAACCCATCAAGGATGATGATGCCACATCACAGGAGAAGATTCCACCACGCTCGAAAATATTGAGTCCCGCTACTCTATCAACCCAAGTCTGAACATTCTTAGTTCGATTGCCTTTTCTTCTTCGGAAGTAAAATAGCAAATCTCTAAATCATGTACTGAGTAACCCTCCTTTCAAGTCATATACTGCCCCGAGACATAGGCAAGCATCCTACCATCACCTCAATATTGTGCGATAACAACTCATGAGCATCATAGAAACCTATGCATAGCCTCAAAGCTCTCAGAAGTACATCTACTGAGCTGAAATGACGGAATATCCTTCCACAATACGACGACAATAGCCCAATCAACTACGCAGGGATAAACATCTCGCACCACATCTGTAGTACCACTACAATTCCTCAATTCTCGATCGATAGCAAGTGCTTCACGTCGCATAAGATTGAATGGGAAGGAGATAAAGGCATAAACCTCAAAGGAATTAAATTGCACGATGAGAATCAATAAGGGAAGTGCTTCTAACAGCCATATAGACTCTCAAAGATAAGTGCAGACGTCTCTGTACCAATCCGCAAGACTCTACTAGACTCGCTCATGACTCTTGAGACCTAAATGAACCTAGTGCTCTAATATCATGTTGTCACGACCCAAAATCCATTAAAGGTCGTGATGGCGCCGGACACCACTGTCAGGCAAGCCAACACTAAATAGTTAATTAAATTCTCATTTTAATATTTTTGAAATCGTAAATTAAATTCAATTCAACTAGTAAAAGATGAATTTACAGAATAGATACAATGTTTTCCAATTTCAATATTGAACGTCCCATATTCATTCCAGAACCCGGTGTCATAAGTGCATGAGCATTTTCTAGGAATTTAAAATAAAATACAATAACTGTCCGGAATACAAATTTGGACAGGAAAGAAAATACAATACTCTGAAGGAGACTCTGTTGGTTATGGATCGTATATAAGATGCAACTCACCTAAATCCCCGTAATAACCGCGCCTCTACGCCCACAAGGCCACTAGTCATATATGTACCTGCACAAAACATGCAGCAAGTGTAGTATGAGTACGTAAATCAACATGTACCCAGTAAGTGTCCCTCCTAACCTCGAAGAAGTAGTGACGAAGGGTCGACTTCGACACTTACTATGGGCTATAAGTAAATAGAATAATATCATTAAATTAGACATGGATTAATTAATACGGTTATAAGCCTATTATTCTGAAGTAAGTAAGCAGTTCTCTTATAATTAAGAACTCTCCAAATTGATTTCCCACTATTTCACAATTTATTTCAGGCCGAGAAGGCAATGTCGATTATTACAATTTCCAAATCAATCAATTAAATCATGCGCAAATCATGTCGAGGTCGTACGGGCCGATCCAATAATTATTTAAAATGTGCACTGCCAGAGGGTCGAATGGCGCGAACCATAGATGGATCTATTTATTACCGAGGCGCACAGCCCGATCCACAAATAATAATTATTTTCAAGAAAACACAAGTTTCTTATTTACAGTCAAGTATCTCATACAAAACTTGAAGTAAGTGAACTTAACCTTATACAATTCTTTTATCAATTTCTATCATAACTAAGTGATTATATTAGCAAGTAAGGGCACAAACATTCCAAGTATAGCATGATACGGCTCCTAAACTACCGGGACAATAGCATAATAGTAGCTACATACGGACTCTCGTCACCTCGTACGTACGTAGCCCCCACAATTAGGTACAAACATTTATTTAATTCACATATAGGTTTAATTCCCTCTTACAAGGTTAGAAAGGAGACTTACCTTTCTCTGAAGTTTCATAAACGGCTCCCAAGCCATTCAATCAACTCAAATCGATGCCCAACGTTGCAAAACTAGTCAATAAGTAAACAAATCCATAAATATATACTCCAATACTCATTATAATCCTATTTACAAACATTTCCAACTCCATTCGAAAAGTCAATAAAATCACCCTCAGGCCCACGTGCCCGGATTCCGAATGTTTTTGAAAATAATCATTACACATAACCTTATGAACTCAAACATATGATTTCTATCCAATTCCATAACCATTTCCGTGGCTAATATCTCCTTTTGATAAAAATATAGGTTTTTCATCTAAACCCTTGATTTCCAAGATTTACCGGTTATAATCTATCCATAATCTATGAATTTAACTCAAAGTGTCAAGAATTAACTTACCTTCAAGTTGCTAGTTGAAATTCCTTCTCAAAATACTCCACAGTCGCCCAAAACATGAAGCAAATGGGCTAATCATACGCAACTCCAGACTTAAATGAAGGTTCTGCCTTTTGTGATTTTTGCACCTGCGGAGTTACACTCGCACCTGCGGTTCCGCACCAACGGAAAATTCCTCGCAGGTTCGCATTTCTCCCTTTTGGCCTTGCACCACACCTGCGGATAATGGCTTGCTCCTGCGCAAACACAGGTGTGCCTGTCCCTTTGCTCCTGCGCATACATCCACTTCTGCGCGCCAATCCTTCGCATCTGTGTGTTCGCATGTACGCTAAAATACTTCGCATTTGTGGTTGTTGGCCCGCTCCTCTCCTTCGCACCTGCGACTGGTGGATCGCACCTACGGATGCCCATGCGCAGGTACGATCATACCAGAAGCTGGAAGCTTCACCTCTTCCTCCAAATCCAAAATTTTGTCAGACCCTCGTCCGGTTAACACTTGGGGCCCCCGGGGGCCTGCCCGAACATACCCACAAGTTTGAAATCATAAAACGGACTCGCTTCAACTCCCGGAACTTGTTAAACAACATCAAAACTAAGAATCATACCCCAAACCAAATTGATTCAACTTGAAAATTTCAAATTCTTCAAACTTACTCCGAACGCGCCGAAATATACTTATACTACTCGGAGTGACACCAAATTTCTAACTTTAGCCAAATGACTCCAAAATGATCTACAGATCTCCAAATCCACTTCCGGATGCGCTCCCAATACCGTAATCACCATACAAAGCTATTTCCAGACTCGAAATTCCAAATGGACATCGATAACATCGAAATTCACTTCAACCCAAATTTATGGAATTCTTCCAAAATGCTAACTTCCACAATAGGTGCCGAAACGCTCTCGGGGCATCCAAAATCCAATCTGAACATACGCCCAAGTCCAACATCATCATACAAACCTGCTGGAACCTTCAAATCCCGATTCCGATGCCGTTTACTCTAAAATCCAATCTTAGTCAATTCTTCCAACTTAAAGCTTTCAAAATGAGAATTTTCTTTCCGATCCAACTCCGAACTTCCTGAAATTCAATTCCGACCATACGCACAAGTCATAATACCTGAAGTGAAGCTGCTCATGGCCTCCAACCACCGAACGATGCGCTAGAGCGCAAAAGGAGCGGTCAGGCGTTACATAGTGTGTGTGCCAAGACCTGGTGTCACACGTATTCGGGCATTCTAGTAGAATATACAAAAGAATACTAGTCTACTGCCTGAAAGAAATAGACAGAAATAATAATCCAAAGAGAGAGACTCTGGTTGCTGTTGAACGGCTCGGAGGGGCAGCTCAGTGAGTAGTTTCGTGCTAGAAGTCAAGCGTGCGCTCCGGACGGGTAACCAGATGCTCCTGCCTCAAATCCTGCATATCAAGTACAAAAGTGTAGCGTGAGTACATAAACAACATGTACCCAGTAAGTATCTAGTCTAACCTAGAAGAAGTAATGACGAAGGGTGGTCAACTTTGACACTTTCGAAGGGCCAAAAACATAATAATATGAAGATCTAATTAAGCATGAAATATACAATGATAATAGAGCTCAACATGAAGTAAGTAAACAAATCCTTCTTTCAAGTAAGAAGCAAATCATTCCTCTCATCTATTCCTTTCACCTTTCAAGTCCGTGAAACATTATTAAATAAAAAAAAAAAGAATTTCGGTATCACTACGCACGAATTATGTCGAGGACGTACAACTCGATCCAAATATACATAATGCCCCGCTCGTGGAATATATTTGCGAAGCGGTTGACATAGATGTTCTCGAGTTATCATAATATTTCTCAATATCTTTTGAAATAGAAATTTCAATGTGTAACCTTAAAATATTGAAATCCTCATCCTCCACTTTAAAACCAACAAGTAGAAAACATAATCAAGCAACGATATCAACAAATCATGATGTAGGCCTAAAACTACCCGGACATAAGTATGAATAGTAGCTACGCACGGACTCTCGTCACATCGTGCGTGCGTAGCCCCCACAAATAGAAACACATTATGATTTAAATTCACCTAAGGGGTTAATTCCCTCTTACAAGGTTAGAAAAGAGACTTACCTCGTCTCAAGGCCTACTTTCCGGTCAAATAATGTGCTCACCCTCAATTTGGTGCCGAATCAACCCAAAACTAATCAAATAGTATATAAACTAATCAATACATACTCAAAAATTCATATTCCAACTATTTAAGAGGTTACCCAACCCAAAATGCAAGGTTCTTAAAATTCACCCCCGGGCCCACGTGCCCAGATTTCGGAAATTTCAAAAAAGTTGTTACCCATAACCTTAGGAACAAGAGTATATGATTTCTATCAAATTCAATAACCATTTTTGTGGTCAAATCCAATTTTTACCCAAAACCTAGATTTTCATCTAAATCCTTGATTTTCACTAATTTTTACATATTAATCTACCCATAATCTATGTATTTAACTCATGGTTGTATAGAAATTACTTACCTCAAAGTGTTAGGTGAGAACCCCCTTCCAAAAGCTCCAAAATTCGCCCAAGAGATGAAGTGAAATGAAATAAATGGCCTAAGTCCCGCATTAAATGAGCTGGGCACAGGCCTCTGCTGTCGCATTTGCGACATCGGGTTCTCAAATGCGAGGGTCGCAAATGCGAAGCCTGTCCCTAGTTGCTAAGGTCGCAAATGCGACGGAGGGGTCGAAAATGCGATCACTACTAAGTTCGCAAATGCGGCTCAGGTGTCGCAAATGCAAAAACTCCCCAGGCTGAGATTCTTCGCAATTGCGAAGCTCATCTCGTAAATGCAAAGTCCGCATTTGCGAACTATTTCTTGCATTTGCGAGACCTACAACTGGTGCCAAGCAACACCAGAAATCTAGTGTGTTTTTCATCCCTTCCGCACGTCCCAAACTCACTCGAGCCCTCGGGGCTCCACACCAACTACCCACACAAGTCTAATATCCTCATACAAACTTGTTCGAGCGATCAAAACACAGAAATAACATCAAAACTATGAATCGGACGCCAAAAAGCATGAATTGACTCATGAATTCAAAAACTTCCAAAAAGACTTTCGCTCGTCCGATTCCTATCAAATTATGACACCAAATTTTGTGTGCAAGTCTTAAATGACATTATGGAACTATTCCCGGTCTCGGAATTCCGTTTGGAATTTGATATCACCAAAACCCGTTCCAAACCAAATTTCAAAGAACTTCAAGAACCAACTTTTGATATTAGGCGCCGAAACGCTCCCGGGTCATCCAAAACCCGATCCGGGAATACGCCCAAGTCTGCAATCATCATACGAACCTATTAAAACTGTCAAATCCCGATTCTGAAGTAGATTACTCAAAGTGTTGACCGAAGTCAAACTTAGCCTTTTAAGGCCAACCTAAGGAACCAATTGTTCCAATTTCAACCTGAACCCTTCCAATTCTCAAACTAACCATCCTCGCAAATCATAAAATATTAAAAGCACATACGGGGAGTCTTATTTAGGGAACAGTGTTCTAGAAAGTAAAACGACTGGTCGGGTCGTTACATTCTTCATCTTTTAAATAAACGTTCGTCCTCGAATCGGTCTAGAATCATACCTGGAGTGCTGATCAAGTGAGGATATCTGCTCTGCATGTCCTCCTCAGACTCCCAAGTTGCCTCCTCGACTAGTTGGCCCCTCCACTGAACCTTCACTGCAAAAATCCTCTTGGACCTCAACTGGCAATCATGTCTATTAACAATGGCAGCTGGCTCCTCTTCATAACCCAGACTCGCATCTAACTAAATCGTGCCGAAGTCTAACACATGTGACAAGTCGGGATGATACCTTCGGAGCATCGACACGTGGAAAACCGGATGAACTCCTGATAAGATGGGAGGTAAAGCAAGCTCATAAGCAACTTCCCCAACTCGTCTCAACACCTCAAATGGGCCTATAAACCTTGGGCTCAACTTGCCCTTCTTTTCGAATCTCATAATCCCCTTCGTCGGTGAGACTTTCAAGAGAACCTTCTCGCCCACCATAAATGATAAATCAGGCGCCTTCTGATCTACGTAACTCTTCTGTCTAGACTGTGCTGCGTGAAGTCGCTCCTGAATCAACTTCACCTTTTCAAAGGCATCCCTCACCAAATCCATACCATATAACTTAGCCTCGCCGGGCTCAAACCACCCGATGGGAGAACGACATCGCCGACCATATAAAGCCTCAAATGGATCCATCTCGATGCTGGACTGATAATTGTTGTTGTAAGAAAACTCAGCCAAAGGCAAGAACTGATCCCATTGTCTCCCAAAGTCAATCACGCATGCTCTGAGCATGTCCTACAAGATCTGAAATGTCCGCTCTGACTGCCTATCGGTTTGCGGATAAAACGCAGTGCTGAGCTCTACACGGGTCCCCAACTTACTCTGTACGGCTCTCCAGAAATGCGAAGTGAACTGAGGGCCTCTATCTGATATGATGGAGACAAGCACACCGTGCAACCGAACTATCTCCCGAATATAAATCTGGGCCAACCTCTCTGAAGTATAAGTAGTTGCAACTAGAATGAAGTGTGTCGACTTGGTCAACCTGTTAACAATGACCCAAACTACATCAAACTTCCGCAAGGTCCACGGCAACCTAACTACTAAGTCCATAGTAATGTGGTCCCACTTTCACTCAGGTATAGTGATCTGCTGGAGTAGGCCTCCTGGCCTCTGGTGCTCACTCTAACCTGCTGGCAGTTTAGGCATCTAGCTACATACTCAACTATGTCTTTCTTCATCCGTCGCCACCAATAATGCTGCCTCAGGTCGCGATACATCTTCGTAGCACCTGGGTGAATGGAATATCGAGAACTGTACGCCTCCTCTAGGATCCTTTCCCTCAGGCCATCGACATTAGGAACACATAGACGGCCCTGGAGTCGTAGAACACCATCCTCGCCAATAGAAACCTCCTTGGAACTACCCTGTAGTACCATCTCTCTGAGAACCAATAGGTACGGATCATCAAATTGTCAAGCCTTGATCTGCTCCAATAGTGAAGACTGGGCGACGACGCAAGCAAGAACTCGGCTGGGCTCTGAAATATCTAATCTCACAAGTCTATTAGCCAAGGACTTAATATCCAAGGCTAGTGGCCTCTCCTCTGCTGAAATGAATGCCAAGCTACCCATACTCTCGACCTTCCTGCTCAAGGCATCCGCGACTACATTCGCCTTGCCCGGATGATAAAGAATGGTGATATTATAATCCTTCAGTAACTCAAGCCGTCTACACTGCCTTAAATTGAGATCCCTTTGATTGAACAAATGCTGCAGACTACGATGATCAGTGTAAACCTCATGAGATACCCCATATAGATAATGCCTCCAGATCTTAAGAGCATGAACAATCGCGGCCAACTCCAAGTCGTGCACAGGATAATTCTTCTCATGGGGCTTCAGCTGACATGAAGCATATGCAATAACTCGCCCCTCCTGCATCAATACACAACCCAAACCAACGCGTGAAGAGTCGCAATATATAGTATACATCCCTGAACTGGTAGGCAACACGAGAACTGGTGTTGTGGTTAAAGTTGTCTTGGGTTTCTGGTAGCTCACCTCACAATCATCGGACCAATGAAACTGAGCACCCTTCTGGGTCAATCCAGTCAATGGTGTTGCAACGGATGAGAAGCCCTCCATGAACCGACGATAATAACCTACTAACCCCAAGAAACTCCTGATCTCGGCCACTGAGGTAGGACGAGGCCAACTCTTAACCGCCTCAATCTTCTTGGGTTCTACCTTAATACCCTCACCTGATACCACGGAATCTAACCAAAACTCACACTTGGAGAACTTAGCATAAAGCTTCTGTTACCTCAAGGTCTGAAGCACCACTCTCATATGCTGCCCGTGCTCCTCCATGCTACGTGAGTAAATCAAGATGTCATCAATGAAGACAATAATAAGGAAATCAATATAAGGCCTGAACACCTTGTTCATCAAATCCATAAATGTCGCTGAGGCATTAGTCAAGCCGAAGGACATCACTAGAAACTCATAATGGCCATATCTAGTACGGAAGGCAATCTTCGGAACATCTGAGTCCTGAATCTTCAACTGATGGTACCCCGATCTCAAGTCAATCTTAGAAAACACCCTAGAACCCTACAACTGGTCAAACAAATCATTAATATGCGGCAACGGGTACTTGTTCTTAATGGTGACTTTGTTCAACTGGCGGTAATCGATGCACATCCGCATAGTCCCATCTTTCTTCTTCACAAATAATACTGGTGCACCCCAAGGTGACACACTCAGCCTGACGAACCCTTTTCCTACCAACTCCTCAGGTTGTTCCTTCAACTCCTTCAATTCTTTCGGAGCCATACGGTACAGTGGGATAGATATAGGCTGAGTGCTTGGAGCCAAGTCAATACAGAAATCAATATCACGATCTGGCGGCATGCCTGGAAGGTCAGAAGGAAACACATCGGTGAACTCCCAAACTACTGGCACTAAATCCTCATCGGAGACTCTGCGGTAGTATCCCGAACATAGGCTAGATAAGCCAAACAACCCTTCTCGACCATATGTCGGGCCTTAAGAAAAGAGATAGCCCGACTAGATGTACTGACAGACGAACTTTCTACTCCAATCTAGGCAACTCTGGCATCGCTAAGGTAACAGTCTTGGCATGACATCAAGGATGGAATGATATGGAGATAGCTAGTCCATGACCAGGATGAACTCAAAGTCATTCATACCAAGCATCAAAGAATCTGCTCTATTCTCACAACCACAGAATGTAACCACACAGAACCGATAGATCCGATCCACAATAACAGAATTGCCCACATGAGTGGACATAAAGACAAGAGTACCCCAAGGACTCATAAGGAATATCCAGAAAGTGAGCAACCAAAGATGACACGTACGAATAGGTAGATCCTAGATCAAATAATACTGAAGCATCCCTACCGCAGATAGAGATAAAACCTGTGATCACGGCATCTGGGGCCACTGTATATGGTATGGACGGAAAAGCATAAAATCTGGCTGGAGCGCTACCTGGCTGGTCTACGCCTGCCTGACCCCCACCTCTGGGACGGCCTCTACCTGCTTGCCCTCTGCATCTGGGCGACCGGGTAGCTGGTGCGGCTGATGGAGCTGTAATCATGGGCTGCTGACCTTGCTGCACCGCCTTGCCCTTAAGTCTGGGACAATGCCTCTTCATGTGACTAGGATCCCCGCACTCATAGCAACCTCTCAAAGAGGTGGACTGCTATCCTGAAATCTGACCCTGATGGTCTGAATACCCACCGGAAGAACCCTGAATAGCTAGTGGGTGGTATGAACTCTTTGGCATGGCACTGGAATAACCATGATGACTGGAGTACCCACTGGAAGAACTTTGAATAGCTGGCGGCCGGTAAGAACTCTCCGACATAGCACTGAAATAGGACCGTGCCGGAATACCTTGAGGAGGTGGTGATGCTGAGTATGGGGGTTTGCTGGGCTGACCCCTCCCAAAATGAACACTACCCCCAGCTGGGGCACCTCTGAACTCTCCAAAAAAATGAGACCTCTTGTCCCGCTGTATCTGCTCCCTACCCCTCTTATGGTAGCCCTCAATCCTGCGAGCAATCTCCACCACTAACTGATAAGGAGTCCCCATCTCAACCTCCCAAGCCATGCTAGCCTGAATGCTAGAGTGCAACCCTGCAACAAACCTCTGCACTCGCTCTGCCTCAGTAAGGAGTATCATAAGTGCATGGCGAGTCAGCTCAGAAAACCTCGCCTCATATTCGGTCACTGAAATCTGGCCCTGCTCAAGTCGCTCAAACTGACACCGCAACTCTTCCCTCTGGGAGGGTGGAATATACCTATACAAGAATAAGCGTGCGAACTGGTCCCATGTCATAGGAGGAGAATCTGCTGGTCTACCAAGAAGATAAGACTGCCACCACCTACGTGCGTTGCCCTCCAACTAAAAGGTAGTGAAATCCACCCCGTGAGACTCCAATATGTGCATGTTGTGCAGTCTGTCCCTGCACATATCAATGAAGTCCTGAGGATCCTCATATCGCTCACCCCCAAAGACTGGAGGGTGAATCCCAGTCCATCTATCCAAATGCTTTTATGGCTCACCGGCCGCAACTAGTCTAGGCTCAGGTACAACTGCTGCTACTGGCTGGGCTCCGCCCACGGGAAGAGTGCTCAGGGTATGATATACAGCGGCTGCATGCCCAGGAGCCTGA